>JAFVLL020038781.1:0-21346 GCA_021397915.2 Tor tambroides
TGGTTTAAAGACCATATTGAGGTGTTGTAATTTGATACGTCGATGGCGTTACCGCCAATGCGCGCTGTAGTTCAGTTTATAATCCACAGCATTGTGCTTGATAAAGACACGCCCGCTAAAAAACTACAACTCCCAGATCACAATTAGTGAATATTTTAACTCAGCCAATAAGAGCGCGAACTCGACCAAAGAGAGGCAGGACCGATAAACCTCGGAGAAAGAGAGGGAGTGAGAGAAAGAGACTGAAGGGGGGGAACAATAGCGTTGTGCTGTTGAGCCTTTAATAATTCGTTTTTTCAAGCACTATATTGTTGTTCCCTCGAGAATTACCATTATTCTTAAGAGAAGCCGTTTTATTTATCAAATTATTTAACACGCTGCATCTTCTTGGTTTGAAAACGCAGACTTTGAATACCACAGGCTGTGCTTCCATTCAGCAGCTCGCTCGTATTGATACATTTAGGTCATAATCCTCAGCTTTTAAGCCGGTTAGCGTCTACATCACGCCTGCAACGCCTTCTCACACCGTCACCATTTACATGCCGTTTTGTACCAGCACTGAGCGTCAGTGAGCCATAGATGAATAATAAACATATGCCATTATCTACAGGATAACACTGACCCATATATTGATCAAACAAACAGCGTGGGCAACAACCTTTTAGCCTGAAGCGGAAATCATCTCCGTATTTCAGAGACAAATTTAAGAGACTTAGGCTTATCAAGACGCTTCCAAAAAAAAAAGCTTAACAAAGGACAAAGGGGTCAGAAATGTTGTGCCCACAACTGGTACAGTGATCTTTATCGGACATCAGCAGAGATTGAGCACCACACGCTTAATAAGTCCGGTAGAAAACGATCGCTCACGTTGATCCACTGTACGGGGCCGTTCACACAGTACGCGTTCTTGCGCTCACAAGCAGCTAGATGGAGCGCAACGGAATGGAACGGAACGTAGGGCTCTCGAGACGCGTTTTTAAAAGTTAAACGGAGCTGCAGCGTCTTAAAAACGTGACGTGCATGCACGAAACGATGGAATAACAGCGAGACGCGGTATAGAATAGGTTTATGTGTGTAAATAATCAAAAAATACAACAGCTGGATGCGAGAAAGCATCCTGTACGGACGTCCCTTAACTTCGGTTTTCGCGCTCACCTCCTGAGCAGACCGCGCGCTACAATAGTAACTCATCGCGGGATAAGTTTACGCACAAACTGACATCGCCGATAGAAATAATTCCTTATATTGACACCCGCTGATCTAAACCGTTTTCCGTGGAAGAAGAGAGGAGACCTTTTTTCTTTCATTTAAGAAAGTATCAGCCATCCCGACTGTGCAGGGCAGGTAGACTTAACGTTAGCCCAATAAAGCTCATATCCTAAGTAGTTTAATCAATATTGTATGATGAACTCTCATTTTCGCTAAGGAAAAGTGAACTATAGCCTGAACTTAACAGAACTTAAAAGGCAACGCGACCTAACGCTCCCGTTAAACGTAAATCTGAGGCAGGTTGTCTCTAATGTTCACAAGGTATTCCTAAGATTAAATTCTGTTTTCATTACACTTGAAATATTGGTCAGACATGAAGTAGCCACATTTCAAAGACCAGGGAAACGTGCTTTATTGCGAGTGGCATGGTGAATCGGGAGGGCTGCAGTAACTTGTGTGACAGATCGGGCTGCGGGCTGACGAATCACCGCGTCTCGCGCACTGTACGAGGCACCTTCAATAATTGAGCCTATAAGAAGTAATAAAGAAACTCGTGCAGCAAACCATATAAGCTGAGTAGAGATTATGCTTACGATGATCTGCGTCCATCTCCCTCACTATACTTTTTAAAGAGGAACCGAAAACCCGCCTGCATAAACAAAGAACCCGCGTAGAAACCGAACAAAAAGCCTTTTAGTTGCAAATGTCTCTGTAAAGAAGCCCAACTTCAGCACACCTAACATTTTACCATCCACGAAAAGTCTTCAAAGTGACAGTGAGAGGTCAAAACACCGACAAAATTTGCAAACAGCGTTCTAGGAAGGCTGTATACCTATTTCCATGGCAAAATCCATATTTCATATAGCTCGTTTATTCAAATTAATAAAAACGCAGCATCTCTACAAATCAGTGTATAACTCAAGTTGCATTACCTTGGCAGAGACTTCCGAGCTGGTATCGACTTTTGTGTCAGCCATTTTTCCTAAATGTTAAGAATATAATGGGGTCTCGGAACAAAATAATATAAAGAGAAATACGAGATGTGTATAATTAAAAAAAGACTATTAAACGTCTGTAGCGAGCTCGCACAGCGGCAGAGCGGTTAATATAGAAGACTGGGCGGAGCTTGAAGGCGGGCGGTTTTCAGTGATTGGTCAGTGTTGCAAAAACTCCGCTCCTCTGATTGGTCACGCTGGAACAATGGACAGTATTTCTACAAAGTCAGACTCCGCCTCCAAACCAACCTCTGACTCATTTATGTGTGGAATAACTGTCGATCCATACTATCCTGGTCAACCTCCTCTTGATGGATGGCCTAAATGGGCTCATCATCCTTTCCTTAAAAAAAGCCTCGCGTACGTAAGAAATTAACACTGCCCTGAAATATATGATGGTCCAAACTATCTCAAACATTTAATTTTACTCACAGAAAACCAAACAAGAATGGAGTTTTTATGAATTTATATTTTTCCAAATACACGTTTTTCCGAATGGTGGCACTTTGTTATCACATAATCACTGACGTCATCATGAACAATCTTTTGTTAATTTCTCTTAAACTATCCAGCAGTGATAAGCTTGTTTAATTAATAAACACACGCGTTGTGGTTAAGAGTGCTGCTTATTTATTTTAGGTGGCGCGTAAACTTCTGCTCTATATGAAAAAAAGGTCACGCTCAATGAATATAATATTGCGGCAGTTAGTGGACGCCCCACTGGTGAAACCTGCTCAACGTTTGATTGACAGTTCTCAAACCCCGCCCCTTTACCGATATTTCCACTGGGTATGTAAAAATATCACCCTGAGAGATTTATTCAGACCGTCTTTTAGACATAATATAGGAGAGAGGGACGAAAAACAATATGCAGTCAGTTCTAGTAATTAGAGTACGACAAAAATCACAGTCGCGTTTTTTTAAGATGCTTAACTGAGATTGTTCTTCTTCGCAAACACGGATGATTTGACGGGCTAATGAATGATAACGGATATGATCATCAAACGAAGCGTTTTATAAACATTACCAATTAAGATCTTATTTTTTTTATGCTATTTTAAATCTGCACGCTGCTGGGAAAATATAATGGTGTACCTCTTCACCTCACCAACATGGCCGACTGAAATACCGTATGGCGTCTTAAAGTCTTCTTATTGGCTGATTGGGCCGAACGAACACGGACTTGACGCTTTGCGAGCGCTGATTGGATATTGCCAACGTCAATCAATTGAAGGGCCTCGTTTAAGGAGCTAAACAAAACATGGAACTGGAGTTTACACTCTTATCTCTTTTAATTCTCCCATTCTATGTCAAGGACACATAAAAGGTGTTAGCAAATACACGTTCAGGATTGGATTGCACAAGGGTTTATGTGGGGTAATTACAAGCAGGTTATTCATTGTCACATTTGTGATTATTTAGCTATGTAAAGCGACTTACAAATGAGAAACATCACAAGCCATAACATAAGTCCCAGTACCGCAATGCCAAGTCTAAAGAGAGCAAGCTATAGCAGTAGGCTACAGAAATATTGAAAAAGTGAAAATGTAAAAAAGAGAAAACAGGTTGCTTTTTAAAATATAAAGTTTATTTATAGAAAGTATAATATTTTCATCTTGAATGAAATTTATTTATTTTTACCATGATAATTAAGTAATTATTTTGGAAATGCAGCTTTAGGTCACAGTTATAACTTTCATCTCAGCATTCTTATCAGTATACTGCATGCCTATCTTTTAGCAGGCACTTTTCATCTAAATCCATTTACATTAACTGCAGTAATTGCATAGCTATATGGATCAAACTGAAGTTAAGTGCCTCGCTCAAGGGCAAAATGATGATAGAGCAGAACTGTGATCTCACTAACACACCAGTTCCTGGGTCACTGCTGCTTGGAATTAAACCTGCAACCTTTGTGTTAGCAGCCCATACGCTAAACCAACAGAAAAGCACCAATTGAGTCATGCATCCATAATCTGCTCATGCATTTATAATCTGTCATTACAGAAAACACAAATGTTAGCTATCGTCTACTCCTTCAGAGACTGATTGAATGAATGAATGAATGTTTGATGGTGTCAAATGACATCCATCAATCGATTCTATGTAATCTGGGTTTAATGTAAATCAAGTTTATAGTCCAGGGACTGTGGCTCACAGCTGGAACATGTCTCCTCTAATATAAAAAAAAACACTGAGACATTTATTTTGTACAAATATAATATAGAATATTTTTGCAACCATAGTAGTACAGTATATACACAAATTTGTCAATCAGCATGGTAAATATAATTTTTGTTTAGCAATTAGAAGTTTATTTGTCCTTCCTCTCTGACTCGAGGTCATATTTCTTAACAGTAGTACTCTTAACAGTATAAGCTCTCCCCCTTGTGTTATTGTAAACAAACTCAAATGTTAGCTTTATTATTATTATTATTATTTAACTTTATTCCAAAACATTTGTATTTATTTATTTATTTATTTAACACAATATCAAACACACAAACTATTTACTACTAATGACATCCAGTGCATTTTGCAACTGTCAGAAGTCTCATCAATATGAAGATCTGTGAAATGTTTGTGACCGCCCCCTGGAGCAGTGAAATGATCCTCCACTCTGTCTCCCCTTCTCACATCCTCTCCTCATTCTCGCTCTCTCTCTCTCTCTAGCAGATCATTCTCCATTACCTCTGCTATAAAGCTGCTCCTCCACAAACAGTGAGAGGGCTTTCTCAGTGATCTCTGGCATCTAAATGGAGTCTTTTCCTGTCTGCAACAATAATAACCAATCTGGAAATCCCCCTGCTTTGCTGCCGTCTGGTATGGCTGGTCACGTGGTCTTGCACAGTCCCAGGGGCCCAGAGCCCTACTTGCCCTGGTCTCTTGGATGGTCCTGTTTACTTACACAATCTTATTACTGTTAAGAATTCACAAATGGCCTTGAGACTGAAACATGGACACCCGCTGTTTATTATAAAGCTGGTCATCTAGTACAAACTATGTGTAAGAGTAATTGGATTATTTCAGTATTATACCATCATGGATGTCATTTTTTATGATATTTTATTTTATGATTTATTTAAATGTCTTCAATAATTTTTATAACAATTATTTGAAATTAAATAATAATGTTATAATATCTATCTATCTATCTATCTATCTATCTGAGTCATGCAGGGTTGAAACAACATAAGAGTAAATGATGACAGAATTTTCATATTTGAGTGAACTGTCCCTTTAAATTTTTACATTGTTTCACTTGATGTTGTGACCATCACGACCATAAATAATGTATAAAAATTACTACATTTACCAGCTGCTAATTTAATGGTCTTAAACTAAAAGTCATCTGTCAAATAATCATCTAACCCAACTGTATAAGATCTATTTATGTGTTTGTCTGTTCATTTACTGTCCATCTACACATTTCAATGTTACTGTTCAGGGACACAGAAGAAAAAAAAGGGCACTTCCGCAAAAAAAAAAAAAAAGTGTTGGTCAGGTGTTATGTTACACTATAATAATTAACATAACACAATGTACACAACATGAGGGTTTGTTCATGAATTACTGTAGCGCACCAAACATTTCCATATGTTAAAAAAATGACATTTAGTAAAATGTGTTCTTTGAATATATAAGCAAAGCTTCCTTAAACCCTTGTGGGCAGTAAAGAGCTTTTGAAGGGAAGAGTTCATTTGATCTGGGATTCTTCCTTGTTTCTCGTCCTGATGTAGTAGGGACAGGACTGCAGACGCACAGCCTGCAGCATTTCCCCCTCTCTCATTTTTCATTTTTATTTAAATATAGCCTTCACTCGTCCTGCAGCAGCTGGTTCCACAGTTTTCCCACAGCTGGGATGAAGCATGAGGCCAGTGCTTTAATTCAGAGCAGCCACACACTAGGTGTTCTTACGCTCAACTCTCTTCTTTCTTTTCATGGCAAAAATACTATGACAAATTTCAGAACTTTTGGAAACCATACCTTGCAGATCTAATATCAGCCTTTTTTTTTGATCAAAATGGAGACAAGCTACTCCTCGTCTCTGGGTGGCTCAACGTCACGAAAGCACAAATTAGGAATTCTGTCCAGGAGACTGCAGTCGATGAGGCAGAAATCAATGCAGCTGATGCATGCAGCATGTGACCCGGTGACCCTGAGCTCTGCGGTGCGTCTCTGTGTGTTTTATGTGTAATTGAGCATGTTAAAAGGCTTATTCCAGCAGTTTATTACATGCTTGAAGGAAAAGTTCACTGAAAAATGAGCTGAAAATTTATTCAGGCCATCCAAGGTGTAAATGAGTTTGTTTCATCAGAATAGATTTGGAGAATATTAGCATTACATCACTTGCTCAACAGTAGATCCTCTGAAGTGAATGGGTGCCGTCAGAATGAGAGTTCAAACAGCTGATTAAAAAACATCACAATAATCCACAATTAATCCACTTGACTCCAGTCCATCAATTAATGTATTGTGAAGTGAAGAGCTACATTTGTAAGAAACAAAACCATCATTAAGGCATTTTAACTAATGGATAGAGGACTCTATCACAAACATGTAATAACAACATTATTACAAACATGCATTTTGTTTCACTTCACAAGACATTAATTGATGGACTGGAGTTGTGTTGTAATTAATGTGAGCAGCTGTTCACCCATTCACTGCAGAGGATCCAATGGTGAGCAAGTGACGTAATGCTAAACTTCTCCAAACTTGTTCTGATGAAGAAACAAACTCATCTACATCCTGGATGGCCTGAAAGTGAGTAAATTCTCAGCAATTTTTGGGTAAACTATTCCTTTAATAGTATTCTGACAAGCTGGATTTTTAAACTAGTCATTGCCATAAATGTAAAAAAATAGGATTTATATTAATGAGCACCTTTCACCTAACATGTTTTTCAAGCTCAACATTATTATCACTACTAAGCAGGTAATTGGGTTATGAACTGTTATGATCTGTGGTTTTTGTTTACAATCTGATGGCAGTTATGAGATGAATTTTCATTGGCCGATCTTTGGTAAATGTGAGCCTCACTTCCTTCCTTTCCGTTGCTTTGCATGACTGCAAAACAGCAACAGTAGGCCTGTCATTTGCTGGCAGACTTTCCTTATGTGAGCGCTGGAGTCTGGCAATCTGATTGGCGAAGAGCTTGCACCTTCTGTGCTGGATTTACTTGAAGCATTTGGTTTGTTATATTAGAGCCTGTCATCTGACTCTTGTACTTGAACATGAAAATTGGGCCGTTGGTTCTTTGAAACCCAGCAATTTCTTCAGCTTTTGTGCTCATGTTGCACTTCTACCACTGACACCTACATAAATGTTACTATTTATGTCCTCTGTCTTCAGCATTTCAAATTTGAATGAATTTTAATTGATATCAATATGAAAATGTAATATGAAAATGATTCATATTTAATACATTATTATTCATTTGAACTGTAATTATTATTATTTAATTTAAATGCAATCTTTGAGTCTTTCACATGGTCCAGAGCCCCTCCTACACAGCAAGAACCAACCAGATCTACTTGTGTTAAAGCCTAGGTGGCACTGATGTGCAGTCAAGACCTATAAAGCTGCAGAGCTCACAGATGAATTCTCACATTCTTGGCTTTACAGGAAGAGGCTCCATTATACAAGTTATGAACTGGAATCACACTACATTATTCCCAGCTATTTGGTCAGGGTAAGTGAACTTTCACAGCAGTCATTCTATCTAAAATAACAGTGAACTACTGACATTGTGTCTGGTTTTAATTTTACTTCTGCTGACTAAATAATCACAAGATGCATTAGATGCATATGACTGCAACAGATGAAACCTTTTTTGTACCCAGTATAACGTGGCATATCTCTAGTTTTATATAAAAGTCAGTATTATTATTATCTAAAATCTAAAAAAGACTAAATGTACTGTACTGACAGAGCTTGTTTAAAGGGTGTGGTTAAAATTTGTCAATAAAATATATGTCACTTTTAACTTAAGAATATTGTTGGTTGCAAAAAAAAGATATTTGAATTATTTTTAAAGGATCCTATAGACTTTCTATATAAAAGTAAAAAAAAAAAAAAACTACTAGTGTGAAATGTGAATGGAGAGGACTGAAATTGCAAGCACAATGACATGACTGGATTGACTGAAGTTTGAAGCTTATTAAGCTTGTGATGATAAATGAATATCTATTTCAAAAATGCCTTTACCTCACCATATCAAACATTGATCTAAATATTAGCATTTCAACAGCAGCTGTACGTAAAGCATTATGTGAGCAGTTATAACTCACTTTATCATAAATGTGATCTAACAGTAGTGTCACAAACTTATGGTTTTCAGATTATCATTATAAAATGTGCAATTGTTTATTCATACTAATTCCACCTAATTCAAGAAAATGTTTACTGTTAGAATGCCACATTTTTCTTGTGATGAATGTATAATGTTTAAATGTAAAAATTAATGAACTTCATTAAAAAATAAGAATTACCTCTCAGAGTCTCAACCAATTGTAATTGTCAACCAATGGAAAAAAACATTTTTTCATCTCTCTTCAGTCTCCTCATCAACAACACACTAATGCATGTGGCACACATAGCTGACGCTGCTGTCTTCAGATACACAGAGCCTCAGTCTATACTTATAAACAGATCCGAGAAAGAACAGTGGATGGGTAGATAGTAAGAAAAAACTTGCTGCATAGCTTCATCACATCAGTGATTCCCACTTACCTCCTTATTTAATTCCAAGCCTTTCACTTGCCTTATAATAGACATGCGCTCAATCGAGAGAGCTGGCAATAGGCCAGAGTATCTTCACACACACACACACACACACACACACACATACACACACACGCACGCACACATGGTAACTCCTGTAATACAAGCAGCTTTAATGCTTCTATCAGTGCATTACCTCTAAGTTCACATTGCAAAAGTAAATAACAAAAAAAAAAAAAAAAATTCATAAAATAACCTTAAAAAACCCTGGTACATAATGTTAATGTAACAGTTAAAATCTGATACTCTATCAAAATTATATTTTTCTTGGACATATAAAAATGCACCAAATAAGTACATTTTTATTTATGCTACAAAGCTTATGTCCTTTTTGTGGTAACATTTTAAGTTTTTAATCAAGTATATTGGTTATTAAGATTCAGCCTAATACACTGGGTTACAGCAATTAATTTTTTAGGGTCAAACCAGGTGTGGTATTACTCAAGTGATTAAAAATGACTAGTTACTGCTCAGTGTTTACATGTAACGGTGTTACGTAATTTGATAACACAATGAGAAAAAATGTGTAAGTAATTACAGTTATGCCTACTTATGAAAATGTTAACGATTTCAAAGGGGGTTACATCTGAGTAATTCTTTTATTAATATTTACTGTTTCTTGTTATGATTTTAAATCTGTATGAAACCTTTATGGTGGCTGTGCTTTAAAATTTAATTATTATAATCTTGATTCAAGAATGAAGAATTTTGAAAGTCAGTGTTGAGTGCTACATAGTCTCATGATGAAAACGTACCTCTGGGAACTTTTTTGCAAAACGCAAAATACATACCAATAAGTAGGCTACTGTAGTTTCCAACAGAAATGAACACTAGAGGTGGTAAAACAGTGAGCACTTGTAATCATTTTCGTACACAGTTATGATTACAGCTCCACATGTTTCGCTTTCCAGATGTAACAACTTGCTTGGTAGCTCAGCCGGCACAGAATTGGACTTGGGAATCCTTGGGTACGAATCCTGTCAAAAACATGACTCACAATAAAAGAGCTGAAAGATGAGTGATATAAAAACAAGCTAAAACGGCATGCTTGCATTGTTTTTACGTCACATTCGCTTTTATTCATACTATCAGGTAGGTTTAGGTGTAGTGCAGATGTTATGTTATTTTAAAACGTCACGGAGCATTAGACTTATAGCGCCACTCAATGGACATTTCAAGTCAGAACTGTGGTGACACCTACAAAACCACCGTCACATAAAATATACCATATGTATGTTCATCTGTTATGGGGAAAAAAACGAACACTCTTTTAGCGCCACCCAGTGGACATTTCACATCGAATATGTCACGAAACGTACATGGTGGTACGTATTTCGAGTCTTGCGAAAAAGTTCCCAGAGGTACGTTTTCGTCATAGATTAAACCTGCCCGGTTTAAATGTTTGAAAATGATCAACAGTTAAAAACATGTATAAAGGTAATCAAAAAGTAATCAAATGTAATTTAACAAAGTAATTGAAATAGTTACAATAATTATGTTTTAAATAGGGCAACTTGTAATCTTTAACTTATTACATTTCTAAAGTAACCCTCCCAACACTGTTACTGCTACTCTTATATAGGCTACTTGTATAAACGATCTGATTGGTTAGGTGACATGATTGGAGATTACATACAGTACACATAGGTATCAATGACAAGTAAACAGTTGATATATGATGTGTGGGTGATATGGCAGCATGATTTGATTGACTGCAGTCTGCGATCTCTAGCTGCTTGTCTCCTTGGTAACTCAGGGTGCAAGGTGCTTGAAAATTAGTCCTGTGCACACAATCACTTGTACACACTTGCTCGTTGAGCAGGCGTTCTCTCTAGAGAAGATAAACCACATGTTTGCACTGTAGGCTACATGTGTGATGGTGTGTCTGAGCAGTTCTATGAAGTGATTTTAACAGGGCTTGCTCTCCTGACCCAGAAAGCAGTGTGAGCAAACAGCAGATTGCACTTAAGCTAACGGCATGTGGCTAGTCAGCCAGAAAAAAAAAAAAAAGAATGCCGCTTGAGTGGCGGAAGCAGATTATGAAAGTATGTTCTCACATAATTTTCACGTTATCTCCTCTCATAAAGGGAGTCATAGAGATACAAGCTGTATATTTCCCGCAAAAATGAAAATTCCGTCATCATTTACTCACAGTTGATGATAGCCATTAACTTCCAATGGCCAATGGTTACCGTCAACTGTTCAGTTACCAACATTCTTCAGAATATCTTCTTTTGCACTCAACAGAAGAAAGAAACTCATATAGGTTTGGAACAACGTGAGGATGAGTAAATGATCAGAATTTTCATTTGTGGGTGAACTGTCCCTTTAAGGTCAAATGGTTGGATGTAACACTGATTGATTAACAGTGTTTGTCGATGTTAAAAGTACATAGACTGGAAGTGTGTCAGGTTTTAATATGAATTGAAATACAGTTCATACCTCATCTCTCTGTGCACTCCAACCAATTATATTTTCAAGAGCTCAACAAGATGGGTTTTGTGACTATTAGTCTATATTACATCATACTTTTCAATTTTCAGAACTAATGATGGTATAATAAAGCCCAGGAGGAGGATAGTACGCACGGCTAGTGTTCAGTAGGGAAATGATGCTGACTGCTGCCACAGTAACCAGTGCCAACAGCCTCTTCACAATAGTGTCTATGTAGAACAACAGACTCTCCAGGCACAAGATGTGATCAATTGATATATTTAACAAACATTTTACAATTTCAGTAACCATAGAATTTAGATTAGAGTCAGACTCAGAGCACAAAATGGATGTTTGAGAACAGAAGTGGTGTTTGTTTGAGGATGCAGCCATAGTGACTGAAATTGGGCAAAATTCAAAATTTAGGAATTGGCTCCCTTTCAGTTCATGAGTTGGAACAATGTTTTGATTATGCCCCATAGAAAGCTGAAATGGAATTTGAATTTGTGTGAAAGGAAGTGGAATATACTGAATTAAAATGTAAAAAAAATGTAACAGATAACAGCATTTTGTGAAATGTACTGATCTATATATATATATATATATATATATATTTGAATTGGTGTGAAAGGAAGTGGAATATACTGAATTAAAATGTAAAAAAATGTAACAGATAACAGCATTTTGGGAAATGTACTGCTCTATGTGTCTATCTATCTATCTATCTATCTATCTATATATAAATATATACATTTGAATTGGTGTGAAAGGAAGTGGAATATACTGAATTAAAATGTAAAAAAATGAACAGATAACAGCATTTTGGGAAATGTAATGATATATATATATATATATATATACATACAGTATCTCACAGAAGAGAGTACACCCCTCACATTTTTGTAAATATTTTATTATATCTTTTCATGTGACAACACTGAAGAAATGACACTTTGCTACAATGTAAAGTAGTGAGTGTACAGCTTGTATAACAGTGTAAATTTGCTGTCTCTTCAAAATAACTTAACACACAGCCATTAATGTCTATACCGCTGGCCACAAAAGTGAGTACACCCCTAATTGAAAATGTCCAAATTGGGCCCCAAGTGTCAATATTTTGTGTGGCCACCATTATTTTCCAGCACTTCCTTAACCCTCTTGGGCATGGAGTTCACCAGAGCTTCACAGGTTGCCGCTGGAGTCCTCTTCCACTCCTCCATGACGACATCACAGAGCTGGTGGAGGTTAGCGACCTTGCGCTCCTCCACCTTCCGTTTGAGGATGCCGCACAGATGCTCAATAGGGTTTAGGTCTGGAGACATGCTTGGCCATGCTTGACCTTTACCCTCAGCTTCTTTAGCAAGGCAGTGGTCATCTTGGAGGTGTGTTTGGGGTTGTTATCATGTTGGAATACTGCCCTGCGGCCCAGTCTCTGCTTCAGTATGTTACAGTACACGTTGGCATTCATGGTTCCCTCAATGAACTGTAGCTCTCCAGTGCCGGCAGCACTCATGCAGCCATAGACCATGACACTCCCACCACCATGCTTGACTGTAGGCAAGACACACTTGTCTTTGTACTCCTCACCTGGTTGCCGCCACACACGCTTGACACCATCTGAACCAAATAAGTTTATCTTGGTCTCATCAGACCACAGGACATGGTTCCAGTAATCCATGTCCTTAGTCTGCTTGTCTTCAGCAAACTGTTTGCAGGCTTTCTTGTGCATCATCTTTAGAAGAGGCTTCCTTCTGGGACGACAGCCATGCAGACCAATTTGATGCAGTGTGCGGCGTATGGTCTGAGCACTGACAGGCTGACCCCCCACCCCTTCAACCTCTGCAGCAATGCTGGCAGCACTCATACGTCTATTTCCCAAACACAACCTCTGGATATGACGCTGAGCACGTGCACTCAACTTCTTTGGTCGACCATGGCGAGGCCTGTTCTGAGTGGAACCTGTCCTGTTAAACCGCTGTATGGTCTTGGCCACCGTGCTCAGTTTCAGGGTCTTGGCAATCTTCTTATAGCCTACGCCATCTTTATGTAGAGCAACAATTCTTTTTTTCAGATCCTCAGAGAGTTCTTTGCCATGAGGTGCCATGTTGAACTTCCAGTGACCAGTATGAGAGAGTGAGAGCGATAACACCAAATTTAACACACCTGCTCCCCATTCACACCTGAGACCTTGTAACACTAACGAGTCACATGACACCGGGGAGAGAAAATGGCTAATTGGGCCCAATTTGGACATTTTCACTTAGGGGTGTACTTACTTTTGTGGCCAGCGGTTTAGATATTAATGGCTGTGTGTTGAGTTATTTTGAGGGACAGCAAATTTACACTATTATACAAGCTGTACACTCACTACTTTACATTGTAGCAAAGTGTCATTTCTTCAGTGTTGTCACATGAAAAGATATAATAAAATATTTACAAAAATGTGAGGGGTGTACTCACTTCTGTGAGATACTGTATATATATATAGTAATCTGTAACCTATTACAGATCTATACACACACACACACACACAATATATATATATATATATATATATATATTCATTTTAATTATTTATAAGGATAGTTCATCCAAAAATACCCTTTATGCCACTCCAAACCTGTGTGCATTTCTTTATTCTGTGGAACACAAAAGAAGATATTTTAAAGAATGGTGGGAAGAAGTTTGGTTACCATTGACTTTCTTTGTATGGACTAAAAAATAAACCAATGAAAAATGAATTGAATGAATGAATGAATGAATAAATAAACAAATAAATAAGTAAATAAATAAATAAATTCTCACAACATCTTTGGGAAATAAACTGATCCATAAAGCAGTCTCTAAAAATAATATATATATATATATATATATATATATATATTAAAGATGGTGGGAAGAATTTTGGTTACCATTGACTTTCTTTGTATGGATTAAAAAATAAATACATGAAAAAATGAATGAATGAATAAATGAATGATTGATTGAATGACTGAATGAATGAACAACTAAATACATTTTCACAACATCTTTTAAGTTCCACACAAGAGAGAAAGTCATACAGGTTTGGAATGACATGAAGCTGACTTAATGATGACAGAATTTTCATCAAATGATTTTAAAAACTGAACTAGATTTTAAAAGTATATCACTGAGTGATAGATTTTTAGAAGTGAGTGTTAGATTTTTAAAAGTGTTCTAATTGCAATAGATCCATATCGGACAGAACATAGACGGAACATAAAAGTCTAATCACATTTATAACAATTACCACAAAAACATTATTAATAAAACGTGTAAGATTTCACCTCAATAGATTTCATCCTGAAAATTAGTGACAGAAACTGTCAGGTACAAACAATTATGCAGTAAGTAGTGTTATTCAGGTTATCCCACCATCTTTTGCATGACAAAAGGCATGTTGTCCTTTCTAAATGTTTCTAAATCTCTCTCTCTCTCTCTCTCATTTTTTTTTCTCTCTCTCTCATCTCTTCTTCTCCCACCCACCAAATCATTTGGCTCTAAATTTATCTTCAATTACCTCATCAGTGCTATTATAATAGGGCAGTTCTCTGCCCATGATTCTCTGCGGCGTTGGGGGTCCCACCTGACCCTGTATGAGTGCTAAGGCCTGAGAATTGGATTACAGCTTATCCATATCAGCAGCTGTAGCTTCCTAACAAAGCCTGTGGGCCCCTGGGCATATTTCAAGCAAGCCAGAATCCACCAAGGACACTCCTGACTGGAAAAGTGGAATGGCAGAGGAATATCTGGTGCCATAATCGGCTTTCACCTCAACACATCACCAGCATATCGACTGGCTAACACTACCCACACGCATAAGAGGTAAGAAATACTGTGTAGAAGCGCTACCCAGCCACACAACAAGAGGGTCAGAGTTTATTTCCAGCCTGACAACGGAGCCTCTCTAAATCAGTGTGATCACAACCTCACTGACAGGTTGTGACTAACCCATGCAGTGCCCCTAAATCACACACACACACGCTGGGCTCAGACCTCACTGCATGCTTTTATTCTTAGTGCAGTGAATGAGGGCATTTCAGGTCAAAGCTGCAATTCTAAAACTGATTGCATATTAATGTAACTCCAAAACTTAACAGCAAATAGCTTCAGACGACACCAACACTTGTGAAGAGTCATGTTATCCTTATATTGTAATCATTACATGCACAAGCTGTATTCGCAATGAACACATTCATTGTGTCTGCTCTGCTGAACACATAATGCTAACTAACCACATAACATGTATTTTCTTAAGTGTATATTAATGCTATATGGACGTTTTCACACACAGAATATTTCCTAATTGTTGCATTGAAACAAGTATTTTCTGTAAAGCTGCTAATATGTATTGTAAAAAGCATATACAAACAAATAAACTTGAATATGCTTATACTGTCTGAAAAATCTCAGTGTTTTTTAAATATTTTTTTTTTTTAATTTTTTTTATTTTGACCGAATAATGTTTAAAAGTCAAAGGTTTTGTAGTCTTTACAAATTATTGTGATATGATCCAGCTAGATGTGATCCAACACATATTGATTATTCTTTGAATGTATCACTGTGAGCGTACATTAAAAGGTCATTCATTTTAGCCTGAGGTCATGCATCCAATGTGACATCACAGGCACAGATGATGTAAGGCAACGCAGTGAGCTCAGAGCCAGTTTCAGTGGGAGGGCAGCTCATTTGGAATAGATAAAGGTGCTTTGTTTTCTTCACTTCCTCCTCTCTGGTACATGACTAGAACATTGTTCCTGTGTTATAGTATTTGCTCATTTGAAGGGAAACTGAGTTGCCCTTTGTGGATCTGACCTAACAGACACATTCAAGAGAGGAGAAAGTATATTTAACAAGAACCAAGAGTAAACATCAATTATAAACTAATAAATCTTAGAAATAAAAATGGATAGACCTAATACTGTGAAATGGCTTAATGAAACATTTAAAACACTGCAATAACATGAATGCAGATATCATACAGATTTGGTCTTCATGGGTCAAACAATACATGGTTTAACAATCAAACAATATACACCGTTCAAAAGTTTATAGTCCGTTTTTTTTTTTTTAATGAATACGTTTCTTTAGCAAGGACACATTTAATTGTTTAAAAGTGACAGTAAAAGCATTGTAAATGTGTGTGTGTGTATATATATATATATATATATATATCGAGGGGTGAGAACCAGGAGGGCGTAAGTGACATTTCACCAACTTTACAGGAGAGCCAAAACAAAAATTTTACCATAGTTTGAGCTGACTTTGTGTACTGTTTTCAGTTGTGTATAATACACATTTGTACACTCATGGATGACAGTACTTTTGCCAGTAGAAAGAGCTCATTAAGAGCTTTCATTTGATGTATATATCTCCATTTCACCAAAAATGTCACTTACGCCCTCCTGTTTCTCACCCCTCGCTACTATGTATAGGTTTCTATGTAAGTACTGGTACTTCTGAATGGGTTGAGGCTGGGATTTAGCACATTTAAAGTGAAAGTACTTGATGAACATGAACTATGTGTGGAGAGCATTCACTCAGTATTATTATCTCATTTTTGACCAAGATGGCTTTTAGAGGCTTTTGCATTGGAACTCTTCAAATATATATATATATATATATATATATAAACCTTGTATTTAGCAAAGAATCCTGCAAATCAGCTGCTGAAAATTCAGCTTTGCATCACAAGACTAAATTACATTTTAAAATCTTAAATAAAAACTGTAATGATATTTTTTAAATTGTAACAATATTTACAATATTACTTTTTTGTTGTATTTTTGTTAACGTGAATGCAGCCTTAGTGATCATAAGAGATTATCAAAAATATTAATGTTTTTTTTTCTGTTAACGGTTTAAATTAACTATAAGTGAGAATTAATCTTTGGCTGTATAAATTGTTGTTTACGTTAAACTGCATATACAAACTTTAGAGTAAGTGTGACAACTATCTCCGTCATACAGCTTTACATATTGTGTGATGTAGCTAGAAGTTGCAGCAAAGCAGATCTTTAACTCCAATAAATAAATAAAATAATAGTAGTAAAGAATTGATAAACAAAAATCAAAATTTGTACTGAATTTGAAAAAAAAAAATCAGATGGGAAGGAAATATATATTTCAATGCTTTTGCTTTCTAGCAAAAGTTGAATTTCCCCCCCCAAAAAATTGTATTTGCTTATAAAACCTTTACTTTTCCAGACTTTTCTTTGTGTTTGCTCACAATAGTTTTGAGATGGAATGCAAACATTTTGCAAGCAAACACAATAGTTTGCAGGAGAAAGCCATTTTCTTGTAAGACTGCAAAACACTTTCAAAGTATATAACAAAAAGAAAGAAAGAAAGAAAGAAAGAAAGAAAGAAAGAAAGAAAAGAAAACTCTTCCCATCTCACATGTTTTTCCATCACCATGTCCTTTTAGGAGCGTCATAGATAAGCAGCATACTATTGTACAAGTGTTTGCATTAGTGGATTAGAAACAAAAATAAAAGGTATTATTTTATCATTTGCATTACTCCTAGATATGAAAAAAAGATATTTTTACAAGATTACATTCTGTGCAAAATCCTGGTCAATACTAGCTAGACCAGATTCCCCACAGACTCATAACATCATATCACTCAATCAAATGCACTTATACTTAGAGGAGTAACAGTGATCACCAGAAGAGCTTTCTGAGCTGATTTTGATGATATAGAGTCACATTAAATGTTGTACTGGGACTCACGTGGGTCCATTAAGTCCCATGCTTTATGGGAAGACATGTGAACATTGGAGTTTACATATGAGCTGATGATATCTTCTGAAAAACAACATCCAGCTAATGAATCATAATGGAGCGTTTAACAACTCTAAACTTTTATGTGGTTCCCTCATTGGCAGGTGATTTATAAGGTAAAACAAGCGCTTTAGTGGCGTGCAACATTGGCCAAGCAGATGTCACAGAATGGTTATGTGTGTCTCACCGCTAAGTGGAAAATGCAGTAATCTTTGCCAAGCCAGAGAAACACAGTATGGATCGTTTTAGTGATGCAAAACAGTTTTTTAAAAGGGAAGCTGAGAGAAATCTGTGTTTTAGCACAACATAAGCATCCTTTAGATTGCAGTATAAAAATGTAATGAGTCAGCAGTAGAGCAAATGTGTTGATTTCTCTGCATGCCTGTTACTTTCATGGTTTACACAATCCTCTGCTGAACACAACCTCTAAAGGTAACCCAGTCCCAGAGAGGACTTACAAAAACAACTCGCTTCCCTAAAGACAAACAAACAGTGGAGCAGAGGCCTGTTGACCCAGCAGCATAACACACTGTGTTAACCGGTAAGTCCCAGTTAAAGTGGGTACATCATGCACACCAGGTCAGACTAGCACCTCTATTCAAAAAACACAATAAAGATCTGGTGAGAGGGTTGAGGAATTAATATCAGTGTCTTTGAGGATATTTGTGGTGAATTTATATTTTTAGGGTATTTGAGGTCATTTGGAGAACTGATTTCTGCTTTATATAGTACTATAATCGGGTCAAAGTTGCTAATAAAAAATAAAATAAATAAATAAATAAATGTACCACTGTTCAAAAATTATTATTATTATTATTATTATTATTATTATTATTTGGACAAAATTTATATTTTTATTCAGCAAGGACACATTCAGTTGATCAAAGTGCCACTATTATTAACATTATACAGACATTTATAATGCTAAAAAAGCTATTTCAAATAAATGGCATTCTTTGAACATGACATTTTCAGAACTGATCATAAGAATTGTTTCTTGAGCATCAAATCAGCATATAATGATTTCTGAATGATCATGTGACGTAATGGCTGCTAAAAATATTGCCTATTTTATTTTATTTTATTTTATTTTTTATGAACAAAACAAAAAAATAAAATAAAAAAGTATCACGGTTTCAAATAATAAGCAGCACAATCATTTTCAACACTGATAAATAAATCAGCATATTAAGGAATAAATTACAGGAATAAATTATATTTGAAAATACAGCAGAATAGATAATAGTTATTTTTAATTGTGAAAGTATTACTGTTTTATTATATTACATTTATACATCTTATATTACATCTTTCAAAAAAAAAAAAATTAAGCAGCACAACTGTTTTCAACATTTAGGAAAAATAAATGTTTTTTGAGCACCAAATCAAGCTAATTTTTAGATCATTTTAAAAATGTATTTAAGAAATACATTATCATTTAATTTTATTTTATTATGAACAAAACAGAAAATAAAATACAAAAAATATCAGTTTCAAATAATAAGCAGCACAACCATTTGCAACATTGATAAATCAGCATGTTAGAATGACTTCTGAAGGAATAAATTTCAAGAATAAATGATATTTTACAGGAATAAATTATATTTTAAAATACAGCAGAACAGAAAATAGTTATTTTTAACTGTGGCAGTATTGCACAATATTACTGTTTTTATATTTTATATTTGTATCTTATGTTACATCTTTCCAAAAAACGTAAAAAAAAAATCAACCCAAACTTTTGCAATTCACACTTAAATGACTTAAATGCACCTCTTCATGTTTTAACTTGTGTATTAAAATTAATTGAGCATCATAAAGTCAGAAAAAGAAGCAAGCCTCCAAAGAAAAAGTCTCTTTTAAATGATTAAATTCTTGAAAAGGAAAAACTTATTATAAGACGTTTGGCATTTTTTATTACTATTTCTTTAAAAAAAAAAAAACTGCTTCAATGGTTATTAATAATACTATATAAAAGTCATGAGGTCCAAGAAAAAAATGAAACTAATAGAAACATTAAACAGGAAACTATATCATATGACCTTGACACATGGTCAATTCTTTTAAAACATCAAATAATTAGACCTTTTTAATAATAAATTATCTACACATATTAATTCTATATCATATCAAAATTATATCTATATAATTTTACTTGACCAGAAAAGTATTTGCATTTAATAATATAATTTTACTTCACCACAAAAGTATGTGCATCTAATAATACTTACCTTGATTAGTTTTAAAGACTTGTCAAGAGCTGCAAAAACATGCTCTTTTCATTTTAAACTGATGTACTATATATCATACTTGTGCTTCAGGAATGCTGCAAGCCAGTGTGGGCTTTGTCTTAACATGTATCTCCGCACATGAAAGGAGTTAAGACATGTCAACACACAAGAGGTCCTCAGGGACTGAGTTGTCGATGACGCCTTTGTGGGGACCCAACTGTCTGATGAAAGATTCTCTCCCTCAAGTTTTAAACATCACAGCAACCTATGAAGGCAGACTCAAATGTAAGAACACGATTGCTATTTTTCCACACAGTCCAATTAGAAAGCTTCAATGAAGAAAAAAGCATGAAGTGCTGCAATTTCCAGTGATCTGATCAGATGCCAACCTTCCCACCTTCCCAGAATGACTGGTAACATTTATTCATCTACAGGACTGACTGACCTCACCTCATACAAACCAGAAATTACATCTACTGAAGTATCAAAGGCCTGCATTGCTTAATGACCTTTACTTGAACCATGGACAAATAAAGCCAGACTCTCTGAGCTTCAGGTGCTTCCGAGGCTGTATGGCGCTCCTGTATTTGATGTCTGATAAACTTATGGGAATAGGGAAGGGCGACCTGTCTGTGGTAAGACTGGCTGTCTACTTTCCGAAACACATGATGGCAATGGTAGCAGGATACCCTGGGACAGAAGCACATACTGTAGTTACCATGGCAGCTTTTCTATTTATAGTGCTCTGACAACACCTAGTGGTGAGATCTGTAATATCCCTCATTCTGCCATATGTTCTGTGATACCATTGAACTATGAAAACTATGAAATCTGATACAACAGTCAGATGTGGAAAGGGCATTTGGATCCATTAACCTCAAAACAAG
>JAFVLL020038782.1:0-47888 GCA_021397915.2 Tor tambroides
GAGCAAATTTGCGCCCCTGGTGACAAGTGCCACCCCTCATTCTGCTCTTGCCACCCCTTTGCCACCCCAAGTATAAAATCCTGGACACGCCCCTGTTAGGGAGGACAGCTGTGATTTTTGGTGTTAACGCTATTTAAATTAATTAGTGATGCTACCTCCTTGAAATGAGTTTTTCCAGAGCGGGATGTCTTATATACGCCTCCATCTGCTGCCGTAATGATGTAACTGCAGAAACAGTCACTCATTAATTCTAACCGTGAGGTGCTGCTTGGTCGATTAGATTCATGGACCGTAACTAACGGTTTTATAATGGATAATAAGATGGAATGGAAAAATACATGTAAAAAAACGAACAAAAAACATTGTAATTGTTCAAGGCACATTATAGAGATGGCATAAGTGCAGTACAACTTGAATTGCCACTAGACTTGAGGATACATTTCATTTGTTTATTCAGTCATACTGTGTTCATTATCCTCTCTTTCACATTTCAGATCAGTGGGTTGGTCGTACTGTGGTGGCAGTGCTGGGTAAAGGTTTCGCAGTTGCAGCTTTTTGTACAATTGTATTATACAGCTCGGAGCTTTACCCGACTATTCTCAGGTAACAGTCAAAAACAGTCAACGTAATATGATATTTTTTATTATTTGATATAAATGTAAAATAAAGGAGTGCACATAATTTTACAGTTGTATCCTTCATGCATTTTCCCAAAGATAAGCTAACTTGCAACTTGACATATGAGTGCACAGTATTTAACTAAATAATTTATTTGATTGGATTCTTCAGGCAAAATGGGATGGGCTATAACTCGTTCCTGGGCCGTCTGGGTGCGTCTTTGGCTCCTCTAGTCCTGCTATTGGACAGCTTTTGGGGCCACTTCCCTCAGACCATCCTGTGTTCTGTGGCACTCATTGCTTCTGTGGTGGCCTGGCAGTTACCCGAGACACGAGACAGGTGTCTGCCTGAGACTATAGAGGATGTCGAGGGTACTGGGTAAGTCATAACCAATAGTAATTTGTTAAGGCAAATATAAGACTTGTATTATCACACTACTGAACACATGAGCAATTCTATCAAGGATGTAATATTGATACCAAAACAGATGTAGGTATGTTTAATGCCTAAAATAACCTGAAAAGTTAATATTGTGTGTTCATTACCCAAGTCATTTTTTATCATTGAACAGGAAAAATCTCATTAAAGATCATGACAAGCCGGAGAATGATGAGAAAATGACAACGAATGAACTCATCGAGGACCACTGAGATTGTGTGCACATTCAATCCTAAATTGTGTTGTTTAGTGTCATGTTCAGACTCTAGGAGAGTAAATGTGCACAAAAAACTTCCAACGTTCTTTTAAAATGTTTTATTAGTTACACAAGGGTTTACAACTTTCTCCAGTGCCATGTAATAATTGCAGATATTTTCTAAGAATAAATGGAGGTGTGAATGAATAAATGGAAATTATGAGTTTGTGAAACAGAAAAACAGAAAAATGAGAAAGAGCCTATGTATGTGTGCATGTTTAAGTGACTTTTGTATGACTTTTTTTTTTTTTTTTATAAGATGCCAGTGGCCATTTCTGATGATCAGAATACATGCAACATGCAATGACATTTGCATATATCTGCCTATGTGAAAATAAACCTTTACACCTTACAATTTTATTAATATGTAAAACATATTTCTGTAACAAATACAAAAGAACTTTTCCTTTGTGAATTAATGTCCACTTGGCATTTCATTCTCTGCATTTTCTTTCTCATAAATGTAACAGCCCACCTTTCCAATGTTTACACCTTTTGGTCCAAAAAGGTGCCCATAACAGGGCACATGGCAGTATGGGCTGCCCTCATGCTGTGGAAAATAGAGAAAATCCAGCACATTATTAGGGAGTCTGAAGCAATGATAAAGCAATCATTATGGTAGATATTCTACAAATATATAATTTACATTACATATAGGACTTACATTTCAGATTTAGCTACTGTTTTATTTGTGGAATTTAATATTTAATAAACCAAAAAATAATAAATAATAATATTTAAAAACAAAAAAATTATCAAAATTCAAAAATGCAATTGAAAACATCTCTATCCGAGTAGGGATTAAGAATAGTGAAGTCGCAGTAACTGCATATTGTGTTTTAACAGCAGTAGGTTGTGAGTACCTCTGCATGGCCACCAGGGGTCAGTGTTTTCTTGCACCTCACACAGCGAAGACAAGGCCTGTGCCAGTTGCGACCCAGTGACATCACCTTCTCAGCTGCAGCATTAGACCATGACATCACATCACATTAATACAATGCTGTTTTTAATGGTTATGTGTTTAAAAAATAAAATAAAATGTATATTCAGAAAATTAACAAAAAAAAAAGATTTATATTAAAATAATTTGATATAAAAAATTGAGTATATAATTTAATTATACAGTTCGATATATAAATTGTAACTTGGCTGTGTATGGCTAGAAAATAACTACAAAGTTACAATCAAGTCTAAATGACGAGTAACCATCATGAACAATACTCATCTTTGACTTTCACCTTAAACTATTTTGAAAACATGTCTTGACTGATTGACTTACTGACAGGAATTCTTGCTTTTTCCCTTTAAATTGACTCAAAATCTCAGAGTGGTCAGACCGAATGCTGCACATATATACAGCAGCTTAAAGCCACATACTCACACACACCAACCAACCACAGACATTCCTGAAAGTTCTCAAATGTCTGAAAAGTCATAGTTTTGATTCACTGGACTCACCAAAATAAACTGCTTTTCCACAGCCGGGACACAGATAAGTCTCTCCAGCAAACATTCGTGTAGGTGCAGTGGAAGCTACAAACAAAAGCAAAACCTTTATGTATATGTATATACATTTTTTTTCAACGTTTACATTCATATCTGTATGTTAAAAGTTGCTGAACTATAATTTCATCCATACAGGACCATAATTCATTCAAACTTTCATTAAGATGCTTTTCTGACTTGTATCTCCTAGTATTCTATGTCTATTATATATAATAAAAGTTATTAATAAAGATCTGTCACTAAACCATTTAAATAACTTGATGCTTCTGAAGGCCAGATTCAGGCTGGTGTGATTAAAGCTGTGCTGTATGATGTGCTTTGATAAGAATCTGCAAGACTTCCGTTCACAAACCTTACAGACTTTAAATCAACACTCCTGTCTCACATCAAAGATGACAGACTGTTACCAGTTTTAGACCCTAATGTCTTCTCCTGTGCTCGTTTTATCATGGTGCTTGGTTCACGTGTTTAGGAAACGCATTACGTTTTGAGACATTCTTCCAGACGTTTCTACAACGGTTCTTAAAACCCTCCCCTAACATTCCTACAATGTCCCGCCTGTCGGAAAACACCTATTAAGGGGAAATATTTTAGGAAAGGAGCCAACCAACGAAGGCCATTAAAATTCCACCGTGTAGAATCCCAAAGGGGTCACTTTAGAAAATCATCCTCCCACCCCTCCATTACAACACACACATTTAAAGTATGTCATTCAGAGTGGGAATCTGTGTGTGTCTATGTGTGTGTTAAAAAGTGCTGAGGAAGTGTTAATGTATAATGGAATGTGTGGAACAATGCAGCTCGGAATAGTGTCTCTATATATACAGTGGCTAAAAATAGCATATGGACACATTTGGACACTTAAGTCACTTAATTACAAGACAAAATATCAAACCAAGAGTCATCTGCAGTCAATAGACGCTAGACCTTATCTTAGGCCATTTTCAATTACTTTTAATCAGCTGATGCCAAAAAAAGTTTAGTAGATGTGTGAAGTCAGTTCCCTTCAATTCAACAGGTGTCCCAGCAGAGAAAACACAGATTACTTAAGGACATAACACAACGTTTGACAACCAAAAAGTGTCTAAATATTTAATTTTAATTTTTTACAGTATATTATGGAAAACACTTTCACCTCACAGTATAAGAATAAAAATAAAAAGGTCATCTCAGTGTGATATATCATCTCACAAGTGCCATTTTGCTTCTAACTAGATGTTTTTTTTTTTTTCTTATTTCAAGCTTTCTTTAATATATTTTTTTATTTTTTGCCTTTTTTACTTATTTTAAATATTGTTTGATCATTTCAAACCTTTTTTTAAATTACTGTTTGGAAAATATGTTTGTGATACATAGAAATATATTAAAACATTTTAAATGCATTTACTGTCACTTTTGATCAATTTAATGTTTCCTTGCCGAATACAATAATTTTTTCTTAAAGGGATACTCCACCCCAAAATGAAAATTTTGTCAATCACTTACCCCCATGTCGTTCCAAACCTGTAAAAGCTTCGTTTGTCTTCGGAACACAATTTAAGTTATTTTGGATGAAAACCGGGAGGCTTGTGACTGTCCCATTGACTGTATAGTAAATTGCATTGTCAAGGTCCATAAAAGTATGAAAAGCATCGTCAAAATAGTCCATCTGCCATCAGTGGTTCAATCTGAATTTTATGAAGCGACGAGAATAAAAATAACGACTAAGAATAACGTCTCCTCTCCGTCTCTCTGTCAACGTAGCGCCGCATCCGATGGACACAAAGTGCGTACGCTATTCTCTGTCATCAGTAACGCATGGATACGCGGTTTCCATTCAAATCAAAGCGTAAATAAACGTACAATACGTATCCATGCGTTACTGATGACAGAGAATAGCGTACGCACTTTGCGTCCATCGGATGCTCTCCAAAATGGCGCTACGCTGACACAGAGAGGAGACGAATTGTTGAATAAATGTCGTTATTTTTATTTTCTTTGCATACAAAAAGTATTCTCGTCGCTTCATAAAATTCAGACTGAACCACTGATGGCAGATGGACTATTTTGATGATGTTTTTTTTTTTAATACTTTTCTGTGCCTTGACAGTGTAATTTACTTGGCAGTCAATGGGACAGTCACCAGCCTCCCGGTTTTCATCCAAAATATCTTAAATTTTGTTCCGAAGACGAACGAAGCTTTTACGGGTTTGGAACGACATGGGGGTAAGTGATTAATGACAAAATTTTCATTTTGGGGAGGAGTATCCCTTTAATGACCCCAAACTTTCGAACAGCAGTCTGTGTCTTCCAGTACCTTTAGGCTGATTAAAGCTGATCTGTGAGTTGGTCCAAGGTGTGGTGGGCGATCCGTCTAAAGGGCTGTTACATGATTTGCTGACCGGTGTCTGAGGAGGTGTGTCGTATATATAAGACCCCGCCCCTCCAATATTTACACCTACCAATGAGAGGACAGAACAGTGAGTACCATTCCATTACTGTGTGAGTAAGTGTTAATGGTTGATAAAGCTCATATCAAAGTGTTCAGACTCTCCTAATGCAGATAGCATTAGACAAAAGCCAAAAATATCCTCTTCAGATCCTGATAAAATGTATCTCTTCTAAATAGTACACTCACTTGGATGGTATATTACAACCTGAAACAAGTACATTCTTATGTCTTAGTGTGCATTAACATAAGCTATACACTGAAACCTAGCATCTTACCAAACACTATGTTTGTAAACTTGCATGTACTGTATAGTTCAAAATACACACACAAACCTCAGTCAGCAACTATGTGTGTCTCTCTTATGTCGTCACTGGATCTGCTTTAACTCTCCTGGTGTTTGAGGTGTTTAGAAAGACAGGGCAATTTTTTTTTTTTTATTGTGGATGTAAGTGTACATGATCAAATTTGTATGCATTCAGGTAGATATTGTTGCCACTATTAATATGGTTTATAAGTGAAAATAGGATTTTCTGTGTCATAATTTTGTGTGGTTTAGATTTATCCCACTTAACAGACAGCGAAAAGATTCAAATCTCCACTTCACTAGCTGATTCCGTCACTTGCTCTCACGAGGAAATTATCTAATTAGCGTTTTAAATAAAGGTACTGAATGAAATGTCCCTGTAAGATCTAGTTCAACCTGATAGACCTGCTTTAACCTGGATGATTTCAACCAACATGATAGGAGATATTAAAACCATAGTTAAACCAAAAACGATTTTTTTTTCTTTCCATTTGAGTCATCATCAACTAATTCTCTTATTGTTCCAAAGTTGCATGACTTTATGATATTTTGAATAAACACACAATGAATAAAAACACACTCTTTTTAAACTATTAAACTCTTTTTAAATTTTCTGACAGATAAAGTACAATTTTTTCCAGACTGCGGGGAATAAACTAAAATTTATCTTACAAAAGCTTTTTACCAGGGCCTTTCTCTCTCTCTCTCTCTCTCTCTCTCTCTCTCTCTCACACACACACACACACACACACACACACACACAGGATAAGGTTTCTAGTGGTAAGTGTACGGTCTTTGGTTGGAAGGTTATTCTAAAAGTCACTGCGAGTCAGATGTTGCAAAATGAGCCCTGATTCAAACTTTTATTTCCTGTACATGAATACATGTCGCATAAAGAGCAGCTAGCACTAAAGACCCAAAAAGAAAAACCTACCAGCCCCAAGATTCTCACTCAGCTTTGTATGAAGATGAAAATACATTCCATGTTAAGTGTACAGTACACAAACACAACAAGCCTTACAAACTTCACTTACAACTTATTGTACATACCTTTTGGTCCAAAGAGGGTTCCATAGCAGGGTTTATGACAGTAAGGCAATCCATCATGCTGTGACAGAGAGAATCTCTTTTAGTCCATTTTAATTTTATTTTTATTTACTGTGTAGCTTTGCTGCATACACAAAACAAAAGCTTTTTTGTTAATGAAACACACTAAACCTAATGAAATATAGAAAATATTTTTCCCAATTTGGTTTAAGCGCTGACACAACCTGAACAAACAGAAATATTCTGACTTCACAGTTAACTTTTTTCTATAAAAAAATGTTTATTACTAAATATTAAAATTTATCCCAGGCATTCTTCTATTAAAACCTGCATTTTCAAGCAAGGTAAAATGATCAGAATTTTGTGTGTGTGTGTGTGTGTGTGTGTGCGAGACAGAATGAAAGAGAGAGAGGCTTGTGTAGTGCTGGATTCATTAGAGGTCATTGTTTATCCTTCTGTTCCTTCCTGCTCCTCCCAGACTGCATAAAAAGACCCAGTCAGGCTCAAATTGGACTGAAATTCAAGCCTCCTTACATACACACAAACACACACTTCTATTTCAGTGTGCATGCATTTTAGTGTGTGTGCAGTGCTCTTAAAAAAATAAATAAATAAATAACATGCTAAACTGAGTGAATACATATTAGGAAAATATGTTATTCATTTATTTTTAGATTTATCATCATCAAGGATTTTTAATGTATATTTTATATATTAAAAGCAACATCTATCTCAGTGTCTCTGTTGTGACATGAGCTAAAAATACAGTTTGTGTTCCCACTGAGAGCTGTTTCCCAAAGAATAGAATTAGGAAGAAAAGGCAGTCGACACCTGCAGCGAGTGAACACCAACAACACAACCTCCTGCTCTTTTGAACACAATAAGAGAAAAAGAGCACACACACAATAAAGAGAACACAGTAACTGTAATAAAAGAGTAACATGACTAAATATATCCTTCAGCAAGACAATGAAGAGCTGTTTGTCCATACATTTTTATCAGCACAAATGAGAAAGCAATAGAAAAGACAAAACCCTCCTTCATTTTAAGTTAGAACTCACCTTATAATTAAACTAAAGCTATGTGTGACTATTCTGTTTGTGCACAAGCAAGAGTGAGTGTGTTGAGAGAGAGAGAGAGAGAGAGAGAGAGAGAGAGAGAGAGAGAGAGAGAGAGAGAGAGAGAGAGAGAGAGAGAATGAGAGAAGGAGGGAGAGAGATAGAAAGGCAGACAATTGTTTTCTGGTTTGCATGAACACTTATCTTTGTCCCTCCATTGTCCTTGTAATAGTTCTGGTAAAGACCCACAATAACACTGAGTGTGGGAGAGAAAAAGCATATGCTTACAGATCTACCTACTTGTTCAGTAAAATGATTTGAACTGGAGTAGCTGTACTGGACTGAACATGTGTTTAAAAATGACAAATTACTGCTATTTCTTTAGGAATTTCATTGTGGTTAAGAATATTATGATTTACATTTCCTCTAAGAGGCAAGTAGCAGTAAAGCCCAAGACTAAATGAATCTGTTTCACTTCCTGTTACCATAGCCAGGCAGTCTTCACCCTGCTGTTCTTGTCAGTCTTTTCTTTTCTGTTTTATACTGTAAAACTGACTGAATAAAGCAACATCAAGCAATTTTTGCAAGGAGTGCCGAGAATATTTATTTCTTGTCCTTACGTTCTTTGCTATTTTGACGTTCAGGGTTCAAAAGGAGTATGGGAATGGCTTTATGTAACAGTTTCAAAGAAAACAAACATGCTTAAATGTTCTATCCAATATTAAATAGATAAATAATAAATATATTTGTAATTGTAATCTCTCCCTGACAGTCAGAGAACATTCCAGACAGATCCAATGAGGTTACTATAAATACCAATTATCTGTGTTTACAGTCATTGTAGGACTTTCAATTGCTCCATAAACTTCTACTTGTGATGAGTGACAAGCCTGTGGGTGAAATACAGACTTAAAAAGGAATGGATGAACGATCATTTAAATCAAACAGGGAAACAACACGACTCTAACACATGTCAGTTCAATATAAAGGAGAGAGGAAACAAGGAAGAAAGAAAAAAGGACAATGAGGGGCACCCAAATAGAAGTTGACAAGGATGACCTACAATCAAATTGTCAGTTCAATGAATTGAGCTTGTGTGATTGCCTGCTAAACTACGACACTGTGGATGTGCAGCCTTCACTCTGAGAAACTCTGCTGATGCATACAGACCAAGAAATAGGACATCCAGAATCACAGTCTAACAGTCATCAGGGATCCTGTCTGTGCTGTCTGATCAAAGTCATTAGCACTAGAGTCAAACTGGTCAATTAACCAACAGATTTTTTAAGAAATTCAAATATTTAATGAACTACACACTGAAATTCACAAGGAAATAAACAGGTAGAAAGAAAGAAAGAAAGAAAGAGTGAACAGAAAGAGATTTCTTTAATGTCATCTCAGTCTGCAATATCAGCTTTAGTTCTGCTTACCTCCGCATGGCCTCCAGGAGACAGAATCTTACTACATCGTTCACATTTCAGACAGAAACGGTGCCAGTTTTTCCCCAGAGAGCTCACTTTCTCAGCTAGAACAGGGAGAGAGTGTAATGTGTTATCTGATCAGCGTGTGTGATATATAATGCTGAGGATGACCACTTTAACTGCAATAATTCATATCTAAATTACACACAGTTAATAAGACTGCAATTGTCCTGTAGTGATAAACGTCTGTTTGGCTGCTTTGCAGGTCAGTCAAACAGCCTCTTCCTTTCTAAGTGGGTGGTTTTTGGCCAGTAAAAGCTCGAGAAGCTCGAGCGGAACAGACTATATGTACGACTAGCATCACTTGGTCTTCTTGTTCTATGTCTCTGAACTGAAATAAAGCAAGAAAAAAAAACAGAAATATCACACTACAATTTAAAAGTTAAGGGTCTGTTTTTTTGTTTGTTTGTTTTAAATAAATTAATACTTTTAATCAGTAAGAATGCCAAATTGACAGATCTTTTGTAATATTATAAATGTTTTTACTATTTCAAATAAATGTTGTTCTTTTGAACTTTTATTAAATCAAAGAAACTGTAAAAAATGTATCACATCATGAAAATATTAAACATTAAAACTGTTTTCAACATTGATATTAATAAGTGTTTCTTGAGCTTAAGGGTGTCGCAGAGCCTATCCTCCGTATACGCAAAATACGCAAGCTGCGTAGGGCCCCCGAGACACCAGGGGGGCCCCTTGCTCTCAAAGATGATTTAATTCTAGTTTTGTTTTTGAATTTGGCCAGTGGTTATGAAAACATGAATGATCATTTCTACATAAAAATCAGTCAAATCATGTAACGTGAATGTCGTACAGTCTCTTGCTCGAGACTAAAAAAAATGAGTTGAAAGCGTACCGAGTCGCGGAAGAGACACTGTTTATCAAACACTTTCCATGAGCGCGATTCGAGACGGAGTGAAACACGCCCAAATGCGTTTCATTCATTTATTCGTTCATAACCATTCATAATGCAAGGGCCCCCAGAAGTCTAAGATCGGCACTGGTCGCAAGATACCGGTGTTGACGTATCGTGATATTCAAAGCATGAAATATCGACATCGTGTTAATTTTGTAAAGTGTTACCTAATATTTATTCATCATACTGTTGAACTTGACAGTATTTTCTCTCTTGTTATTTCATAGGAGCTTCAAAGAAGACAGAGGAAGCCAGAGTCTTGTGCCCTGTGTTTATCAGTATCCTTATGTTTGTTAGGTGAAAAAGAAAAACTCCGTAAACAAAGTTAAAAATAATTTGAGTGATATCTTTACCCCCCCCCCAGAATGATTTCTGAAGGATCATGTGACACTGAAGACTGGAGTAATGATGCTGATTCTGCTTCACTAACACAGGAATAAATTACATTTTAAAATATATTAAAACAGACATTATTTTAAATATAAATAAAATAAGAGCGTAAGAGACTCCTTTCACAAAACTTAAAAAAAAATCTTACACCCTCCAAACGTTTGAATGGTGATGTACTTGGAATCATTATTTATATGACTGCTATAGTTACTGCTACTGTAAATTCATAGATCATTACAGCTGTGTCCAGCTCCACAAATGCTGAAATGCAGCTTTAACACAGCAACTACAATTTTGTGTGTGTTTGAGCATTTATATCTTAAAGGGGACCTATTATGCAAAAATCACTTTCATAAGCTGTTTGAACACAGTTGTGTGGCCGCAGTATGTGAAAACAACCAGCCTATAATGTTAAAAATCCACCAACTCATTTTTTTATAAAACCAATAAGTCATAAACAGTCTCTCCAAATGAGCTGTTTCAGATTCTCCTTCCTAGGAGGAAATAAGTCTCTAGGCCCAGATGTGGCTGCGCTTTCTTTCACCGCTTAACAATAATATTAAGGGGTAAAATACAGCCGAGTGAAGATGGGCCGCCATTACTGGAGATATATACAATGTCAGCACCAAAGAGGCTTTACAAGTGTTGTGTTTTGGGATGTACTAATGAACATAGGAGTCGCCATAATCTCCCCTCATCTGAGCCAAGGACACTGTGGTTAAATTACATTTTCAAAGGAAATATCCTGGAAAAAATCAGTAATGTCCCCTAAATGTTTAGGAATTAATATCAACGCTTCCTGCACAAACGTCAGCTCCAGACAAAGTAAGTATCATGAGTTTGTTTTCCAAATTGCCTTGCTGAAAGAGCTTCTTGGCACTCTGTAAGGCTAATTGCTAAAGCTATCATTGTCTCTGTGTGTTTTCACTGATGCTGCTTTCAAGTGCTGCCAGAATGATCGTGAATAGGAATGTGGTAGTTAAAAGTTGCATATGAAAGCAATGTGAGTCGATCACTTGAAGTTGTCCATCTCATAATCAGAAGTGGGACTTATAAAGTTTGTGATAGCATGAGACCAGCTATGTTCTTATTTTTATCCCGCCATGCTCCGTCTGTGTAATTCATAAACGTGAATTTATTATGCACAGTATAATCAGATGACTGACTTTGAAACCGAGTAGTTTTCTGTAAAGATAACAGGCTTGTATTAATAGTGGAATGTTTATTTGTAAAGGCTAGCACTGCTAATGAGGATCTCGAGCTCTTGAAGCTCCGCCCTCTTCTCCAGGAGCAACAGCTCACTCGCATTTAAAGGAAAACGCCACCGTTTTTCCATATTCCAATATGTTCTTCGACGGGAGAGGTATGTATCAACTCATCTAAGTTGAGGGAAGAACATATTGGAAAATGGAAAAACGGTGGCGTTTCCTTTAAAGCAACACACTCAAAACAGCGCATTTTGGTTCATGCCCTAAAAGTGGTAATTTTAACAAGCTGTAAAAATTTATCTGTGGGGTATATTGAGCTAAAACTTCAAATATACGCTCTGGTGACATCAGAGACTTATTTTACATCTTGTAAAAAGGGGCATAATAGGTCCCCTTTAAGAAATATCTATAAACAATATTTACAAGAGCTCTAAGAAGACTATCCACACAAAATACTAATTTTTTTAGGGTGGAGTCTCCATGTTTTCAGATGAACAATTCAGCATCAAAGGAGAGGAAGAACAAACTGGACCATCTGAAAAAATGCTTGAAACAGAGATCCCGTTTCAATCCAAACCCTGCTGAGTCAGATCTGCTCCTATCAAGCGGATGTCGAAAAGTGTATCTTATCTCTGACCTTTCTGATCTTCACAAGCAGTTTTTGTGCACAATCAAACGAACAACCATTTCACTGATATTTCAAAAGAAACAAAAAGTAGATGCACTATCATTTAAACGTTTGGGGTTAGCAAGATTTTTTTCTTTTATTTTGTTCTTGTGAACCTTCTGTTCATCGACAAATCCTGAAAAATGTATTATGGTTTTTACAAAACTATTAAGCAGAACTGTTTACAACATTAATAATAAGAAAACAAATGTTTCTTGAGCAGTAAACCAAAAAAGGATCATGTGACACTAAAGACTGGAGCAATGACTGTTAAAAACTCAGCTTTGACATCACAAAAATAAATGGCATTTTAAAATGCATGAAAGTAGAATAAAATATAATAATAATAATAATAATAATAATAATAATAATAATAATAATAATAATAATAATTCACAATATTACTGTTTTAACTGTATTTTTGATCAAATAAATGCAATCTCTTACACACCCCAAATCTTTCAATGGTATTGTACCCTGATTTTCAGCCAGATTCAGTATATTTAAAAATGTTTTACAACTTCTATTGCACAAAAAAACTGCTTGCATGTTTTCTCTCACTCATAATCAGCTCATGAATTAAAAAAAAAAAAAAAAAAAAATCAATAGTTTGCTATGAGCAAACACACAGTAAACAGTCATGGACTTTGGAGCACAGGAGTGAAAAATACAAGCGATTCAGAGAAAAACACACTGGTCAACATCCCACAATCAATCAATCAATAAGCATATTTTCTGTATTTATAATATATCTAGCGAAAGGGCTATGATATGATATGATATAAAAACATTTTCCAGGTTGACATTGTGCATTGTGCATAATATGGAGGACTCCCCACCTCCCCAATCCCCTACACACTAACTAGCCGACATTCCTAGGGTCTGTCTCTCTCTCACACACATTCCATCACACAAAACTAGTCAGGTCAAACAGAGAGCACACTGACTCAGACATATTCAGAAGTCTAGGCTCAGTGGGGATATCAAATCATCAAGCTCCTCTTCAACGCAGCCAGAAAGCGAGTTACTCCATCCGCCAACCTGCAACAGTAGCACAACAGATCCGCTCACTTTGTTCAAGAGTCCCTTGCCAAATTCTTACGTAACACCGTCACCCAATTCTCTTTTCACGGGCTATAGCATTTACTAGCCGCGTGGATACTGGATGTCAGGACAGAATACTAAACAGGAGCCGACAATAACGGGACAGACTAGAGAACATCCTCCAATGCGGCTGCGGGAGCGTCAGGCTCACTTGTGCTTGACCTTTCAATAACAATACTTAGTTTTGCACAGGCTGCAAAATTAACCCTCATCTTCCTTTTGAGACTGACAGTTTGGGGTCCTAGAGCTCTCTATGCTGTATGCAGGAAAAATAATAATAGTAATTTTGAAATTAACATATTATTTTACCTTAATTCTCTTTCTCTGACCCAGTTAAACTCACTTGATAGATTCATTTAACCCTTTTACAATGACACATACTCTTCATGTTTATCAAGTACAGCAAGACTACATTTGCAAAAAAATACATTAAATCAAATAAAAATTAACTATTGGCAGGAATGCCGATGTGTACAGCAGAGAATATTAGTGTATGGAAATCAATGGCATTTTTTTCATATAAATCTCTGAGAACCCAAAGTGAAGAAGAACATCCATGGTGGGCTCTTGTTGTAAAGCATATAAATAAATAAATAAATAAATAAATAAACAAACACACACACACACACAAATCAACAACAACACCACAAATCATAAAGTATTAATCCGATATGTTTTTGAACTATTAAACTGGATTTAGGACCCCAAAAACGAAAACAAAGTGTTCGAATCACACTGCATAAAATAATGACTATAAAACAAACAAATACGCTTTTCAAATCCTTGTTATGTAACTCTGTCAAGATTTGCAGAAGTGTATCCCTTTTTAAACGTATTATTTGCAAGTGAGTCAATTAGTCCTGTCCAATGGTACTATAACAATGAAATGAATTTGGCTTGTACTTCTGCTGAGTGATAATTCTAGTGGAAAAACTCTCACCGAAAAACACAGTCTTGTCGCATCTTGGACAAATGGACGTCATTCTCTAGAAGAGCCTTGTTCGGTTCTGTTCGTCTCGTTTCGTTGCCTGTCCCTCAGCGCCGCTGCACCCTGCGTGCAACACGAGTCGCGCCGCGGCGTTTATTTAACTTTAAACAGCCTCCGTGCTTGTCTCATGAATATTAAATACGTTGCGTGACGTTACACCAGTAAACTCTGATTGACTGAAAGGTAGCAAATCCTACTATACTGAAGGATTGGCTTGTAAATATTAATTAGGAAACTTGACTGGACGCCCCAAGGTTACCAAGCAACGTCAGCTTGACCTTGTTAATATTCATAGCCTTCGCCATAGTGAGATTCGTTAACGCGCATCGAGCTGCGTGGCACAGTTACGCCACGCCTTTGGCTTGACCAATGAGGAATGTCCCTTATACGTCAATCAAAAACAAAAACACACAGCTACCCATCCATCTTTCCCGTCTTTCCAAGCCTGTCGCAAAATATAAGTTGTTGTTACTCTGTTTTGTCTTTTGTCGCATGAATCTCGAGACATTAAGCGAACGCCTTAAAACTTAAGCATTTCTAAAAATCTTGAAAAGTTGAGAATATCTGGTATTTTAGGCGCCTTAAAGGGTGTAATTCTAGATAGAAGAATGTGATTTTATGTTATTTTCATCATCTTAGGGTTTTATACTGCCACCTGGTGTTTTAGATCAAAACCACAGCACTGACAGTCCTTTTCATTTGAAAGATTTAATAACTTAAGGCAAGACACAACAGGCAAAACAATAGTTATTTTCAGGGGTTTTTTTTTTTTTTTTTTTTTTGCTTCCATAAAATGTCTTTTTTCAGACTAGTGGAATGAAAAAAAAAAACCCATCCAAAACACACATTTAAAGTTTATTTGATCATAATTTATCTGTAGATTTTAATTACAGTACATATCTTTAAAGGCTGTTTTCTCAAAATAAATTTCCAGTTTTATTCATATCTATATTCCGAAGTTTTTAACAGAGAGGTTTGTTCATATATCCTTTGACTGATTTATGTATTTTATTAACATTTATTTAACATTTTATGAGACAGCAAGAATTAAATATAGAATTTGAACCTGACTTTATCCAATGTTCAGATTTCTGTTCTGGAAATGTATTCAAATTAGTGTGTATTTAATTAGTGTATTTGCATAATTAAACATAAAATTTCTGAAAATTTGTAAAATGAAACTCTCTCTTAATGTACGGTGATTTACCATTAATTAGAGTCTTGATGCATTATGATTTTTTTTTTTTTTTAAATGAAGCACATTTGAAGTGGCCCAAAATTCACCATTTCACCATCATGTTGTTCCAACTTCCAAACATGTATGACTTTCTTTCTTTCTTTCTATGGAATACAAAAGGAGATGTTAGACAGAACATTAGGGACTGACAGCATCAGGCAACATTCACTTTCTTTGCTACTTTTTTTTCTATACAATGAATAGTGTCATTCTGTGAAAGGCTGTCATTCCACCTAACATCTCCTTTTGTGTTCCATTGAACAAAGAAAGACATATGGGTTTGGAACAACATGAGGATAAATAAATAATGACAGAATTTTCATTTATGGATGAACTCTGGTAAACCCAAACTTTGTTATGCTCACTGCTCTCGTTCATTCTTCAGACTGTTTACAGTAAAGATACTGTACTTAGTACAGACTAAACATGGAGGCATCAGTAAATGCACATTCAGCTACTGGAATCACCACTGAGATAATGGATGATTTCATTCTTGTGTCCTTAGATGGGGTCATAGGTCACCTCATGAGAGACAGCAATCCATGGTACCAACTGTTTAAGACAACTCTCACATAACACTGTCCATGGACCTTATACCCTCAAATGTAGCATTAATAGCCATCAGTATTACAGTATTAAACAAATAATATATTTTATAGTAGTTTAATTTATCTCCCTGTTTTTACTTACTTTATGTTTTATTTGTATATTTATTTGTGCTTCTTATTATTGTCATTGTTGAAAACTGTTGTAATATTTCATGGAATCTATGATACATTTTCAGTATTCTTTGATGGTTAGAAAAATTTAAAAGAACAGCAATTATTTGAAATAGAAATATTTAGTAACAAAAAAAGTCTTTACTGTCACGTTTGATCAACTGAATGAATCCTTGCTGAATAAAAGTATTTCTTTCTTTCTTTCTTTCTTTCTTTCTTTCTTTCTTTCTTTCACTGACCCCAAACGTTTGAATGGTAATTTTTTTAAATATACTTTTTAAATAGAAAAGTCACCAGCTGCAACACACCGCTTAAGAACAGCCATAGTTAAAATATTCAACAGTGAAGCAAGGCACACAACTGAGAAAGATGTTATGCTAAAATACTGTCCACTTAACATTCACACATTGAAACATATCTCCTTTGGTCTGACATCACTGTGATATCATTATGACATCACTGGATGGACTGATCCGCGGTAGGCAATGGGAAGAGGACGGTGTTGTTGCCTGCTCTCGCCTTTCACTGTATTATAGCGCCCCCTACTTGCGTGAAATAGGCCTACTATGTAGGCTAAGGGAAGACTGGATGTATGCATATGTTTGTCTCTTTTTTGTTGTCGTTTGTTCCTTTTACCTTAGGTTTATGTTTAATACCATATTTGTCTTAGCATTGCCCTTTTCGTTACTTTTTTGTTTTGTATTTTTTTATTTTGTATTTTTGTATCTCCTTCTGTGCTTGGAATAATTAAAGAGTTGACTGTTTTGTTTGATGTTAACCACAAAAACCTTCTTCTATATTCCTATTAAGAAATTCATATGAAAATCACTTTTAGTTGTGCATGTCTGTTGTTTATGCAACAGTTTATGTGAATGTTGTTTCACCCTATGACCGCTAGATGGCACCAGTGTTCACCAGAGTTTACTGAACAGAGATAATCAAGTCAAAAGGTCTCTGGTTCATTTGGTTCATTGCTGAAAAAACAAAGGTTTAACTAAGGTTTGCTAATGGTTCTCACCTCTTTTCGATATCATGGGAATTTCCCAATCACTGCATATATTATATATCGTGTATACAAAATCAGTGATTTCTACATCAGTTTTCACAACACTTGCCTAAACAATTTAGAATGTTTCTGGAGTGTTAACTTGCGACAAGAGTGATTGTTATAAAACAGACTGAAACTTAATCAAAACTTTCAATTATTTGCTCATGCTGCAGCAGTGAACATTCTGGCAGTATTGGCAAAGGTTCTGGACTTTTTCATAATAGGCCTGATTCCTGCCTTTTTTTTTTTTTGGCATCAGTTAGTGCCAGCTGAAGGCTGTGTGCCTTGTATGATTTATACTGAAAGTCGTGATTTTTAGATTCAGTTAGGTGCACAGAAAATGCACAGAAAAACTATTAAACAATAAAAAATATATTATTCAATAAAATTATTTAAAATGTATTCTATCTGTGCACAAAGATGTGCAAATACATATGTATTACCCTCCAAAAGTTTGGTGTTGGTAAGATTTTTTTCATGTTTTTGAAAAAAAAAAGACTTTCAAAATGCTGCATTTATTTGAAAAAAAAAATAAAAAAAATATATATATATATATATATATATATAATTTATTTCTGCTGAATTTTCGGGAGCCATTACTCCATCTTTATTATCACATGATAATAATTCTAATAAGCTGATCTGATGCTCAAGAAATATTTCTTATTATTATCAATGTTGAAATCAATGTTCTGGTTAATATTTTGGTGGAAACTGTCAAACATTTTTTACCCCAGATTCTATGATGAATAGAAAGTTCAACAAAACTTCAACAGAATCTAATGTAGATATCAAAAGTACCACCAGTAACTGCCATTAAATGTCTTGGTAACATACCACCACGTTTTATCATTTTTCAGCATTTTTTTCTTTCAGTTTCTGTTACAATTGTAGTCTTCACCAATGTGTCAAATAAACTTTTATTAAAAAAAAACTTTTAAAACATTTTTGCTCTAGAAAAGTGCAATATCAATAGGTTTTTAATCTTTTCAACAACAAAAATGTCATTTTATTTTACAAAAATGGTTAGAAATTCCAACCAAGTTCTGAAAAACTCCTCAAGTTGCTATGCACTAAATTGTTGGGTAATGAAAGAGCAAATCTATATTCTGGAAAATCTAATCATGTCCATTGGCTTATGTTGAACAGTAAACAGTAGTAGCATCCTCTAAATCACTCATTATGATTAAAATAAAAAAACATTAATAAATGTGAATCTACATCACTGTGCTCTGTATAGTCTAAAATCTCAGGCTGAGCTTTCACCCTGCCCGTCATTTCAAGAACAAAGACAATTGGCCAGATGTCCCTCGTGGGGCAGGGCAGAGGACACACCCGGTAAGTTCATTGGTGGGGTCGACGAACACCAGCTCTGTTCAGGGTCAAGGGTCAATCTCCATGGGAATGATAGTGAGGATGATGTCCTCATTGCCACGTCGAACCACCACGCGTAAACTGGTGTCCTTTTTGATGGCTGCGCTCACATCCGTTGCAGTGGAGATCCGCTGACCATTGATAGAAATGATGACGTCATGCTCCTTAAGTCCACCTCTGCAGAAGAGATAGAGAAGAGGGGAAAAGCATTTGAGGAGGAAGACTACATTGCACTAAAATAATTCATTTTTATTAAGGTCTCCTAATCTTCAGAACTTACATCACAGAAACTGAAACCTCTCCAGTACAAATCAAATATTGCTGGATTTCCCAGAATTACTCTCAAATAGCTTCCAAAACCAACTCTTAAGGCTGTGCGTAATGTATTTTTACAGTTGTTGTAGAACTCCATGCTTCATCAAATCATCAACATTACAAGTGTAATGGCTCTATAATTCAGCCTTATCACTTTAAATCATATTTCAGAAATATACATCTACATCTACTATATTAGGTCAAATAAAGCACATTCACATGCCCTGACAGAGTAGGTTATATACTAGACTTCACAAGTACTTCCTGTTTGTTGGACTGCAAGTGTGACATTTGGTGATCATCTGTTATGCAACTGTGAATCATAAGCATAGTGGTGTCGCGCCGAGAGGAAAGAAGCAGTTGTTTGTATGTCTGGGTGCCATCTGAGCTTGTTCTGAACATGTCCAAGCTTTCTGGAAAACTAAAAATGGATCAGGATGTGGTGGGCAGTGGATTGGACTGTGGTTGTGGAATTATATCAAAACAACATTTCATGAACAAAGAATTTCATCACATGAACCTGCAAACCCTAAATTTGCTTTTGAGTACTTATTTGCTTTTGATTTTCAACAAGCATATAATAAAAACAAGACACACTAAAAATGTTCACGGATATGATGTGGCAATGACAAGTCATAGGTTTTCTCGTTAGTCACCCTCATGTTGTTCCAAACCTGTTTGACACATAGGTGTTGGAACGACATGAGGGTGCATAAAAACAACAGAACTTTCATTTTTAGGTCAAATATCCCTATAATTATAATGCATTTTCAGCACTCTAGATGCCTCTTGCTCTTACACACTTAATGGTTTCAAAAAATAGAGAGGAAGAGTTTTTTGTGTGAGTCAATAAACGCTATGGGCTGAACATCATGATAAACATCAGCTGGTTTGTGTGTGTATGAGTGTGTTTTGATAGGTGGGGATCAAACATAAATTTAAAACGTGGAGACACATGGAGCCAAAGACAATATCCTTCCAAGCATGACAGCAGAGAGCATGTGGCCAGTAAAAACAGCATGAATTCTGGCAAACGATTTAACCTGCACTCATGACCTGCTTGGCATTATGGGACTTTGAGTTTTGGTGACTCACGCTGCAGCTGGGGTTTTGGAGATGACCTCAATCACATAGGCTCCTGACGTGATGTCAGGAAAGTCACGCAGTCGACCTCTAAGCTCTTTGGACAGTCTGTAAGCAGGAATAAATGTAATTACATCAGATCGGTTTTCATCAAAGAATTAAAGCGGTGAAATATTTTCCATCCCAATCCCAGTAGCCTCAAATTATAATATGGTACTATAAATCACAGAGAGTATAAAAACAGAGATCCCATAGGATTACATAATCATGTAAGATCTTCCATAAGGTCATGATAGTAACCTTATTAAATTAGGTATTCATTAATTTGATGCTTGGACGTGGTTATGTACTCACGCAGGAGTGAGGGTCATCATACGAACACCGATGTATCTTTTCTTAGTTGCTCCTCGACCTGTAAAACAGCCAGAAGAACATAATCAAAGTTGCAACATGTCAAATAATTAGGTTACACACTCTATTTCATATGTAATTTCTGTATACGAATGTACTGTGTCGTACCTCTGGCCAGTCTGTCATACGACTCAGCGAGAAACTGTCGTATCTTGTCAGATGGAATAGCAAAGGAGATTCCAGCTGTCACCTTCAATGTGTTGATCCCAATTACTTCACCATCCTATAGGAAAAAGAACAATTAGGTACGCACACGATCATCCTATACAGTAATGCTGTTCATATACTGTACTTTAACAATTTTTTGGAACTAGAAATGTACATAATGTGTTAACAAATAAATAAACTAGTTATATTTAAGTCAAATATATTCTTTAATTACTTTTTTTTAAAAATTATGTATACTTGACTGTTGCCCCTATAGTAAACGAATCAAGAACACATCTCATGATCTTTCATTGCTCTTGCATCACTTACTATATTATATTCAATTCTCACATAAAATAGCCTGCTAAAATAAAACCATTTAAATAACTAAAATCAAATCAACGTTACTATTTCCAACTAAAACTAAAAGGAAAACTATTTTTAAAAAGGTAATTAAAATAATTAATACAATAAAAATGATGATAAATATTACATGAAAAACGTAACTGAAATGAATCAAGTATACGCTGAAGTACTAAAATTAGTAAAACTGAAATAAAATAATTAGCTACATAGAAATATTTTTAAAAAAACTAATTAAAATGCTAAAAGTACATAAAATTAGTAAAACAAACTAAAATTAAAACGGAAACAAAATAAAAAATTAAGATAATTCAAAATATCAATAAATAATATAATAGCACTTATGTAATACTAAAATAACACTGACTCAAATTAATATTTCATGTCAGTTTATTTATGTATTTGGTAAGTAGCCATGTAATACTATAAATGGCATAATGTATAGTCAGAAGGTTACATAAACATGTTTGAGATGAGACGACTCACTCTTTACTATGATCCTTTACCTTGGGACATAAATTTAAAAAAAGATGCCTTTTTTAACACATTTGACTGATGACCACCATGTTACAGTCTTACTGGGGTAACAATGTAAGTAATACCAGACACGTGCATCCTGATCATTTCCACACAGTCATGCTCTGTGCAAATATAAGTAGTGTTTATGCATGTTCATATTATTCAACAGTTTTGGAATGAGGAAATGCTCACCAGATTGACTAATGGTCCTCCTGAGTTGCCATACTGTAAAAGAGACATTTCATGTGTTAAGACACACTTGTGTTTTACGGCTTGATTTGTGTGTGCATGGATGTGTGAGCCTCATTATAAGACCATGAGATGGAGAGACACACATTAAAATAACAAATAATAAAATATGTAATATATCCTTTTAAATATAAAGCAATCAATAAAATTTGCAGTTGTAATAATTTACTCACGTTAATGATGGCATCGGTCTGAATGTAATCCATATCTGAGTTTCGTAGACCCAATTCTTTCCCGCCTCTCTGTGTGGTGCTTACTATCCCTGTGGTAACTGTATTCTGGAGGGAAAATGGGCTGCCGATAGCAACCACAAATTCTCCTGGTCTGAGGTCAGCTGATCGTCCAAGGAGAAGCACAGGAAGCTTACTCTGTTGGGCAGAAAGAGAGAAAAACATATATGTCTGTTACGTAGAGAATGCAGCCGTTGTTTTAGTATCTACTCATAAGACAGAAATATCCCAACCCTTCACAATGCTACAGCCTGCAAAAGTTTATAAAAGAACTTTAATTGAAATCCAATAGTGCCACACAGCACAGCTGTTTTCGACATTCTAGCAACTTTATGACATTGCAAAGTCAGTCATGTGATAAATGCTCGTATGCAGGCGTTCCATAATTCTACCCTTCAATTTCCTGAACTGCCCAGAACTGCCATACAAACAGTTCCATTCTAACACCTCTGTGCATCCGCTATCAAGTGTCTGCCAAACAGGAGTTTGGATATTAAATTCAGATCTCTGAAACCTTATCGCCATGCAACCTTTATGACATCACGGAAAAGTAAGCACTTAGGACAGGATGGGACGAATCGGAATGCTGTTTTGCCCTTCCTGTGGGGAATCATTTATGGAATCTCCCCTCTCAACACAGGGGCTTGATTAGAACGATCATTATGACAACAGAATATGCTTGTTTAGCCATTGCACTGGTGTCTATTTTGTTTACTGACAGTAAAAATAGCGTCAGAGAGTGGACAGCAGACACGCTGAGCTTGATAAACACACTAGACGCACTTACGTTCTCATTTTGCGTGCATGTATATGGGCTCTGTATTTTAGGGATAGTTCAGATGACAGTAGTGTGAGCTGTATTTCCAAAGTGTCAGATGAAAGGTTTACGAGGGAAATATTCAATAAAAAACATTATATTGTCAGCATTACATGGTTTAGATGTTGTTAAATGTCTGTCTGAGCTCGCTAAGGCCTGATTTGAAGATAATACAAAGATGTTCTACAATACTACCACTGTCTTACCTTAAAATGTTAGGGTGGAAGAATTTTTTGTTATATCTAAACAAACACCATACTCAATAATGAAAAATCTAAATGTTTACAACAATGAGAACAACTTTACAAAGAAACAAAATGGCTGCCTTGTTGCTGTACAGTTTCAACTCAAGCTGTACCTGCCTAATGGAAAGGAAGAAAACTAAGTGAAGAGCTGTAAACTGATCCTAAGCTTTTATCACGAGGTGAACTCTCAGCGAACTCGACCTGTGCTAACAGCGTTTTAAAATAGAAGAGGATAAAGATGACGATGACTTGCAAACTAGACAAAAAAAATGTATCACTCTCTTCTCCCTATCCTAGGGGCCAACATGTGCAATGATAAGCAAAATAAAGTTACATCAGTGTGATTCTGTGTTATTTAAATGTGAATTCAAGTCCTCACACTCATAATTCTTTTTCAAGCAAGCGTAAGTACAAAAAAAACAACTGTAATTCTCATCTCTTAAATGTAGTTTATAAATGTTTATATGCATATCAAAGCGTGAACTAAACCCTCAATCTATTTCATTCCAGTTCTTTGGGATCCGCCCTAATCAAGAATCCCACAGATGCAATATATATCCCTGCAATTATGTATGCGTGCCACAGTCAAAGAACGGCTACACACTGCTTATGCTCTTGGTGGGAACAACAGTGCTCTATTGGGTTACCATTGCAGAAACATGAGATCATGTTTCAAACACAAAGGTCACATCAGAACTCACAACACTTATTAGCCACAATGAAGCTAAGTCAGCCATTTTGTGTCAATGTGGCATGTTAGTCAACCATTCTGTGTCTGTGTGAAATCATAGTTTCCATTTAACATCTACATGGAAAAACCACCCTGAAAGCTTCCCTCTCTATTTCTTGCCCTTTCTCCTCACCACAAAGATGACTCAGTGTTCATGTCCAAACTCAAAATATAGGCTATTATCAGTATATTAGAGCAGTGATTATACATTGGCAGGATATCAAAAATGGCTGTCACAGAGCTAAAATCTAAATGCTTTGTAATGTAGTATATATGTCAGTGAAGGCACAGCTGCAAACAATCAAAAACAACAAAAACAAAAGATGAATTACAATGAAAATAATTAATTAATATATACTTACTCATACTTATATATATACACACACACACACCTATCTATCTATCTATCTATCTATCTATCTATCTGTGTCCAAGTATATACATATATATACTTTCACTGTATATATAAATTAAGCTGCTGAATCTAGATAAATATAACACAAGCTACTCGGACACACAACAGTTATGTTGGTCATTTCAGCAGGTTATGAGGTTACCATAACAGGCCATGAACTCTAATAAAGCTCTACTATGTGAGACTACAGGTCAGCAGTTCCTTATAAACATTTACCAGCAGAAACACCTGCATCCATCTGGCCTATAAAAGCACGACAGTTACCCAGGTGTCTTTGTTATTGATACTGCAGTCTGAGAATACCAGTCAATCTGGGACATGTAAAAACAGTCTCACCCTCACCCAATGCCAATGAAACAGTAGAAGAACTTTGAGAAAGAGACTTTGTCATTCCCATAAGACGCCCAAGACAAGGCTAGGATTGGGATTTCCAATGAGGAAACAGCAAAACAAGATTTTATCTACTGTCAATAGAGATATTCTACATACACATACCAACCAGATTCATGTCAGGCAGAGAACAACACAAAAACAACAATGAAAACAAACACCATCTGTAATCTGTATGGACACCTCTTAAACCTTTATGTTATGATGTGGAGAAATAACTCGGAGTGTTTCTTCAGCTGTAAAATTGGTAGTGATGTATTTTATTTCTTTTGGTGATTTTATTTTCCTTCAAGTTCATTTTAATCAAACAGCAGTTTGTAGAGCTGAAACAGACATTTCCACTGCCCACAACCATTCCAGTAGTTAATAAGCACTTATGCAGGTGCAAAATGGGTAACACAGGCTGTCGAAGGTTTAGATTATGATTATAAGGTTGTTATGGAACTACACAGAGTTTCCACAGGTTGACATTCCCATGCACTACTAAAAATGTGTGTCTGCCTTTAAACACCAGTTTGCAGTTAGTCACAATCTGAACAAAAGCTGAAACAGCAGCATTCAAAAGACATCATTAACTACTTGCAGTAAAAATGACTAGGAACTGGAGTTACTGAGATCACCGTCTCATTCTGTCATCATTGTGCCCGTTAGCAGACACCTCATCCCATATTGTGCCTCTAATTACTACGCTGTGAGTGACTTTAAAAGATAAGCGCTAGTTTGCAAGCACTAAATTCTCCACTTGGTGGGTTTGTGTTGGATGTGGCTGTAAGTTATTTTCAGTGAGTGAGCTACTGAATGTTCTTCCCAAAGGAAACCTAAGAGGTTTATCCTTTAAAAGATCAGTAGACTTAATAAAGTTCTCTATTACGTTTCATTTAAGTATAGTCTAATCTTTGTCTTGGGGATTTCTCTGAAAATCCCCTTTGAGTAACAAAAACAGACATAGATAAGAAAATTATTATTAAATATTGGAATCAAATTGATTTTGTTCAGACGGAAATTGCAGACTTTTTAGTTTTTGTGGTCATGTCTGAGATATCTGTGACAATAAGTGAATTTACTTGCGACCAAAAACATTCAGTCAAAATAAAACACTAATGTGTATTTTAAAATGTCATGTAAATGCTTTAGTCCATCTGAAATCAAACCTGTCTGTTTTCTGTAACAACTAACAGACTAATAATTGTAAATCATCTTCCTCCAGCATTCATACAAGTTAATAAGTCTACAATTGGCCCCTGCATTGTGTGATTGCTACAAAAGTCAGAGGTTATTAAAACATGTATTTAATGCTTTAAATATTCATTAATGACTTGTGATATTTATACTTGGACAGATGAGGCTGTAGCTTGAATATGAGAAAGTACTGTTGAGATCTCATTTAAAACTCTAAAGGAGACATATGTGCTTACCAGCACCCTTCTTTTGGGAAAAAAACCTGAGATGTTGGAAACTTCTTGGCTCCATTTGATGGTCTCGTTGCATTTTGGAAGAAACAATTGTAATACTAAAAAAAACTTAATTGTGATTTTCCTTCCTTCCTATGTGTTCTTGGTGTATTCAATCACAGAACAGCTGGAAATATCAGCCTGGAACCAAGAATGATACCGTATACTTCAAACTTGAGACGAGTTCAGACTTGTGAGTTTCTGAGTCTGTTTGGGGGAGGCGGGTTTCAGTGACATACTATTTTCACGTCGCTGTCCAACATGGTAGTTTATACCATGTATATCCTCTTTGCATTTGCACACTTCCACTCTTGCTTCCACATGGCCAAACCTGCTTCTCTGTCCCCACGTGTGATTCACATCTTACCCTGTAATATTAAATGACTCATTTTGGCCCAACCAGCAGTCAGCCATATTAGTAGTCTGGACTGCATTTTAGACCACTGGAACATTGATAATCCAAAGAAAACCTGTGTGTGTGCACGCTATGTATTAGCCTTAAAGCTCTTAACTTAAACAGGAAACTTTCTCTTTGCCTTGGCTCACGACCAGAGCAGAGGAATGGAAAGGAAGACATGGGAGATTTACAAATGAGTTGACTAAATGTGTGATTGGCTGAAACATGAAAATGATTAATTTTCCTGGAGCGTCTGAGTTCGGGAACAGGAATGATGGGAAGTTCAACAGATCGTGGAAGTTGGACCCTCAAGAGCTCCCCATCTGTACAGCGTTGCCTTGAATGTGGGTGAAATTTGTGTCTACATACACATACATATGGATTCATGTTCAGTCCCTAACCACATTTCCTGTCTCTCTCACTCTCTCTGAGAGGGAAAAAACTTTCCCCTCTTTTCTGTTTCTGAAGTCTGGCTGTTGCAGACAGAGTAATGATTTCCCGAGAGACAGACAGCCACCAATAAAGGGAGAGAGGAGGAGGAAGAAAGACAGTGTGAAGGACAAAAGATTGGGAAGAAAATAAATAATCTGCTCTACGATTCCCCTCTCAGTTCATACACCATGTGCTGCCTATTTTCTGCATGAGTGACACTGGGTTGTGTGAAATATATGCTCATTTCTTCCTCATCAAGTCAAGGCATGAGCATACTACGTGTGAGTGAATGTGAGTTTAGACTCTTAAGTTTGCAGTTTTGGGGAGTAACTTGCTGTATGAAAATTAGTGGTGGAACTAACAATTTTAAGTATGAATACATCAACAAAAACTAGAGCAGCAAGACAATGAGCTACAATGAGTTTTTTCTGTCATGTCTTTTGCTATAGCCAGGCAGACTAATAGCAATAATCAATTCATTCTCGGTTCTGTCTCTCATATAAACTCTCAGTTTGTTTGGTTTGATTCCATGAATCATACAAGCCTGATTTATATAAGTAGTATTAGTAGAACAATTTCTTTTTCTAATTTTTTGGTGCAATGACCCGGTAGCAAAATATTTAGTTAAAGGAATACTCCACCCAAAAAATACATTTCTATCATCATTTACTCACCAACATGTTGTTCCAAAACTGTATGAATTCCTTTCCACTATGGAACATAAAAGAAGATATTTTGAGAAATGTCTCAGGGCTTTTTGTCCATACAGTGGAAGTCAATGGGCTCCAACATTGTGTGCTTCCCATCATTCTTCAAAATACATTCTTTTTTGTTCCACAAAAATAAAGAAATTTATACAGCTTTGGAACAATACGTGGGTGATTTTTAGGTGGAATACCCCTTTAAATTCTGCACTCATCACTATGTTTTTCATGGTGGTAGAAACACCAAGGTCAAGGGTTCAATTCCTAGAGAATGCATGAACTGACAAATACCTTGAAACACAATGTAAAATACTTAGAAATTGTTTCAAAGTAGTAGTAATTATGTTTACATGCACTTTAAAAGTTTGATTTCGGTCAGACCCAAGCAGTAATTTATATTCTTAAAATGCTATACTTGTTTTATTTTGACTATAATTGTTTCAGAATTGTTTTGAGAAATTGAATTAGCAGACCTAAATAATGCGCCTGTAGCTCGGCTTCATCCAGTATGTATACATGTTAATCAGACTCAGACAACTTAGTAGCTGGACTACTCAAAAACTCGATTTTAACTGTGAATGTAAACATACTTACTGAAAGTTTGACAGTACTGACCTACTTAAAACCTCTCAACATGCATCAAAAAAAGGGAAGAAATTGCAATAATTGCTTACAGGGATGCAGGCACACACAAGTTCTCTCTAACACACACACACATACTCATTCTCCTCAGGGTCTTTGCGGTGCCTGATCCTTTTCCAGAGCGTGACCTCCAACTCACTTGTGCCGTTCAAACCAATGCCCTTTTCTGCTCCTTTTTTAACTTTTCCCACATGCCCTGTTAGTTAGAGGCAAGTCTCATATCAGAGATCAGAGACAAGTCTGTCTCTCTCAGACTTTCTCACTATTGCTCGCACATACACACATGACCGTATGATATCATTCAAGATCACTCACTCAAACTGGGGCAAACTCTTTAGCAGCTGGGCATTAAAAAGCCCACTGATTCAATCCAGCAGCATCAGAAACACCAGCTGAGAGAGAGCTACATAAAACATCTCATACTATAGGCATCTGATCTTGGAGCAGTATGCATTCTTTGGGAACACCGGATCAGAACATGCAGTCTGGGCTTGTGTGTGCTTTATTTCTCTGGAGAACATATGTTTAAGAGACTGAGTGATTGTGAGGTTAGGATTGTCAGCCAAGCATGCTGCCTAGTGTCTATCAGCCAGCATTGATATATATTTTAAGAGTCTGTACAGTGCACTGCACTGACCTGAGTGAGTGGTGGGTTGTGGGTAATAAAAAATTTCACCTTATAAGGATTGTGTTGGTCATTCTGTATTTATGGGGTCAGTAATGTTCCTATTTTGGTTACATGAAAAGTCTCCTTTCCAAATATCACAGGGCTGTGTGAATGCAGTGATTGCTGAAATACAAATGCCAAGTTTGAATTCCTGCAATCTTTAGCTTGGCCAACTGTTTTTTTCTGTTAATGAAACACTCTTAGGTTATTTGGACTTGGTTTTTGATGTTGCACTAATAGTAACTATATCCTAAAACAGAGCCTGGCGTGTTTAGTGCATCACAGTTCAAATTCAGGCTTGAACCTCTTCAGTATAAACAATCAGGATCAAAAATAAAACCTTAGTTTCCATTTATAAACCACGGTGAGGCGGCTTCCTGCGTAAAAAGACATTATAAAACTGTTCAATCTGTCCACCTCAGTACACAAACCACACAGATGTTTGGTATGTGGTGGGCTAAACATACTAAGTGCCTGCTGAGAGAATAATGGTCATTAAAACAGTTTAGCAATCTGGTTTCTAGAGCATTACATTAGCCTTCAAGTCACTGTGTGAATGTGTGTACTTAAAAACACTTTTATGCCTGATGAAGATAGTATAACATCTGTTCTTGAGGCCTGGTAAACTTTCCCTCTCTCTGTAAGTATTTATATCCTCGCTTGTCTTTACCTTCGTCAGCCTAATTTACCCTTGCATCTAGTCAAGCTAAAATGGGAGGAAAGCTACAGGAAGGGAAATCCTGCCATATGTCAACCTGAATGTTGTTATATAGTTACCTGCTATTTACCAGCTCAGATTTATTTTAGAAGGATATATATGACCCTGGACCACAAAACCAGTCTTAAGTTGCACAGGTTGTGTAGCAATAGCCAAAAATACATTGTATGGGTCAAAATTACCGAATTTTCTTTTATGCCAAAAATCATTAGGATATTAAGTAAAGATCATGTTCCATGAAGATATTTACTACATTTCCTACCGTAAATATATCAAAACCTAATTTTTGATTAGTAATATGCATTGCTAAGAACTTCATTTGGACAACTTTAAAGACGATTTTCTCAGTATTTTGATTTTTTTGCACCCTCAGATTCCATATTTTCAAATAGTTGTACCTCGGCCAAATATCGTCCTATCAAACCATACATCAGCGGAAAGCATATTTATTCAGCTTTCAGATGATGCAGAAATCTCAATTTTGAAAAACTGACACTTATGACTGGTTTTGTGGTCCAGGGTCACATATGGCATTGAATAGGGTACAAAATAGAATCTAAAACTCTTAAAATATGATAATATATATATATATATATATATATATATTTAAATTAATCAGTGACAAAAGGTGTTTACCTTTCAAAGATGTTGACTGTCAACATCAGGATGGCAAATTAAATATTATAGATAAAAAGATTATAAACATTATATAATATTATAGCTGCTTTGATAATATGAACATCATAATCTAAACATAAATCAAACATCAAAATTAAACAGGCAAAATAAATAAAGTAAAAAATTACGTCAGAATGTGTATCTAGAGTTGCAAGTATTAGAGGTGCAATATTTGTCTAAATGAATGCAAATGCAAAAACATGGACTTTTGTGCTTCCAATGCTTTTTCAAATGCTAAAAAATGTGTATAATGTGTACTGTATTCATGGAATGTGCTATAACAGCAGGGCTGTGTTGGTTCCTCTTACCGGTGAATCAATCTTTATGAGGGCGATATCTGCTTTTTCATCAACATCTTTAATCTTAGCGTCATATGAGGCTCCGTTTTTAAGCTCCACCTTCACTCGGTTTTTATTGGCTACCACATGGGCGTTTGTTACAATGAGGCCGTCGTCAGAAACCACAAACCCTGATCCACTTGCCACTGCCATTTCACGCTTTGAGTACACCATCCTAAACAAGACAGAAAGAGTATGAAAAAGAGATGGAAACAGAGGTAAAGAATGAGACATCTGGTCAAATATTCCTCTTTAATATGGACTAATGATAATGTGAGAAACTTACTTGCGATACAGTTCAATATGAACCACAGCAGGGGCGATCTTCTCTACAACATCTGCAATGAAATTGTACTTGTATCTCAGGCTGTTGGGATTATCATGGATAGCTGAAACAACAACAAAAACAAGATATAAATAATGAGAATGTATAATGGAAGAAATGGACAGAAGAGGACAAACATCTGAAAATATCAAATGACATCACTTAAACAGGATACGGAAAGGAAAATGAGACTAGTTGTTAACTAAAAAAATACAAGTGGTGGGATTTTTCTGTGTAAATATATATATATGGGACTTCTGTTGCTTACGTAGATCAGCATCACACATACACACTCTCTCTCTCACACACACACACACACACACACACACACACACACACACAGACACGTGAGGGGCAAGATCTGAGGAGTCTCTTGGAGGACGTGTCTGGAAATGTTGACTCCCGTCCTCTGTAATTTCACCATGAAGGAAAAGGAGTGAGAGATATTTTTTCCCTTTCAACCAAAAGAGCTTATTATCAGCACTCAGAAGCTCATAATATACATAAAGTGTATGAAAATTGCTCTTTTAATTTCACTCTTCGTTTCATCACCTTCAGGGTCAGACTGTATTGGCATGCATCACAGACTCAAACGCGCAGACGACAGCAGCTGTCATTTGATCCAATCAGTAATACAGTCGCTGCAATGATGGAGGGTCCTTTTAATTATACAGGATAACAAGGACCCCAGGAAGACCTGGCTGTTGGAAAGCATGCAAGTTCAAAAGATAAATGTGTCTGTGGCCAGATGGGTTTGTGCTAAGTGAGGGAACATTAAAATGAAAGAGTGGAGCGGTTTATGAAGAGTTATAATGTTTGCTCAAGTGTAATTAAAGTCATATCCAGCGTGGCGCTGGCATGCATTCTGACCTAAGTAATTCAACCTAATTATAGTTTTAACACCAAATCTTCTCAGTTTTGTGGAAGAAAATGTTCTGGATCACTTTCCTCATCCATTTAACAAACTAACTCTTGACTTTTAGCTTTCTGGTGTAAATAAATACATATGCCAACAAATGTACTATATTTCAAAAGTTTGGAGTCCATACGATTTTTTAAATACTTTTGAAAGCAGTGCCTTATACTCACCAAAGCTGTATTTATTTGATTCAAAATTGTTAAAACAGCAATATTGTGAAATATTACTACAATTTTATATTTTAATATTTTTAAAATGTACACAAGCTAGATTTTCAGCAGCCATTACTCCAATCTTTCCTTCAGAGATCATTCTAATATGATCTGGTGGTCAAAAAATTTCTTATTATTAATGCTGAAAACTATTGTGCTGCTTAATGTTGTGGAATAGAAATCTTTTGTGACATTATGTTTTTACTGTACTTTTGACCAATTTAAAGTGTCCTTGCTGAATAAAAGTATTAGGGCTAAATTTGCTAATAGCTTGCACCAGCGCAAACCTTCCTTTGGTGTTAAAAAAACCTACTGTCAATATTTAATAAAATAACACGCAGTGAAACATTACATCAGCATGAACACAGTTATTCTTGCATCTGACCTTATACGCATTTGTAGATTCCCTTTCAGACATAAATTCATAAGAGGAGAGTATTTAAATGAATCATGCAAGGTAATTTACTTAGATTTGCAGTAGTCAGGGTACTGGTTTGCACAATTATCAAATGCTCAAAAAAGCATGTCTTAACCTATTTTATTATCAGATGTAGGCTAATTTGTGCTGCTCTTGGTAGATTGCATAGGTCATTATGGAAATTATCTGGCTGCGTCTGTGTTCTTTAATTTGCAAATTGTCAGCAGATGAACTGCAGAACTTTTCACTCCCATTGTTTTTTATATAGGATTGCATTCTCACACTAATTTGCCTTATTTTGTAAATATGGCCCCTTAAAAAACGGTAGTGTACATCATAAAATATGTCTTTAAATAAACGCGTAAATTACATTATCAGAACTGACTCAACTGGAGATTTACTCTGGGAAGCTGAAGGCCAAAGAATTCAAAACAAATCCTCCCTTTAGCCATGTGATGGAAAAGTATTTGTTTGTTTTTTTCCTCTTTGAAAGAGAGACCTATGATTAGATCAAATGCACTGGCAGAAACAATAGAATCAGACATGCTTGTCTCATCTTGGCCCACGCTCAGGTACTGAAACCCAAGAACCTTATCTCTGTCAGAATAAAAACTTTCTGGGCATTTTAGGACTTATTATTGCATATTCTGGCTACACTTCCACTACAACCTTCAAAACGATTTAACCAGTGCTACTGCTGATGCATTTATGGTTTAAGACTCCATAACCTTTGCTCTCAGAGCTGCAAGACTGTTAATCACATTGCCAACCCTGAGAGAACCAAAATCATTGTTGACATTCACACCTGCATGGGTTTGTGCATCTGCGGACTCACTTCATCTGATGAAATATTTGAACACACAGTACTGGGCACAGAATTCAAACTGTCAAAACTGACTATCCTCTGCAGACCAACAGGAAAAAGGAAACAAAAGTTTATTTTATGGCGACAGAATATCCAGTGTGGTGAGACTGACAGCTCCAGACCAAGGCATTCAATCTAAAATCACATGTTTTGAGAAAAGATACCAAAATGAAGTAAATAAAAAAACAGAAACTCCTGGTCTAGATGGACAAAGTCCACTCTAAAATGATGCATCAGTAATCCAATAATGTAAAACACCTAATTATAAAATGGAGAGTTCTGACTATAAATTCTGCTTGGATGAGCTACGGTTAAAGCCATTGTTTACATTTGTCCTAGATGTCTCTCCTGAGGAGGTGGAGACATGCAGCCTGTAGAAAGCAGGTTGGACCATCAATATAAGAACTACTTTTCTGTTCGATTACAGAATAAGTCATCTTGAAATGTAGTATATACATAATACTGTTCATATTGCATATTTAAAAAGAAAAGGAAAACTTTTTGGACGACAGATTAAATGCTGCCTAAATGTGACCCTGGACCACAAAACCAGTCATAAGTGTCAATTTTTCGAAATTGAGATTTATACATCATCTGCAATCTGAATAAATAAGCTTTCCAATGATGTATGATTTGTTAGGATAGGACAATATTTGGTCAGGATACAACTATTTGAAAATCTGGAATCTGAGGGTGCAAAAAAATCAAAATACTGAGAAAATCGCCTTTAAAGTTGTCCAAATGAAGTTCTTAGCAATGCATATTACTAATCAAAAATAAAGTTTTTATATATTTATTGTAGGAAATTTACTAAATATCTTCATGGAACATGATCTTTACTTAATATCCTAATGATTTTTGGCATAAAAGAAAAATCTATAATTTTGACCCATACAGTGGCTATTGCTACAAACATACCCGTGCTACTTAAGACTGGTTTTGTGGTCCAGGGTCACACATGTGTCCAGTTTAAAGTTTGATTTTAAAATCTATTTAGTTTGCAATTCAGTCAACTCAGGTATTTCTAACCAAGCCAGGAAATTTTAATAATATTTGCTATTACCGTTCAAAAGTTTGGGGTGAGTAGGTTTTTTAAAAAAAAAGATAAATAATATTTTTTTTTCAGCAAGAACATATAAGTGACAGTAAAATGTTTATAAATGTTAGATTTTATTTGAAATAAATGCTGTTTTTAAACTTTCTATTCATCAAAACAATATATCAAGGTTTCCACAAAAATACTAATTATTCATAATAATAAGAAACATTTTTAGAGGAACAAAATCAGCATATTAGAACGATTTCTGAAGGATCACGTGACACTGACAACTAGAGTAATGATGCTGAAAATTCACCTTTGCCATCACATGAATAAAATACATTTTAAAATATATTCACATATAGAAAATAGTTGTTTTAAATTATAATAATATTTCACAATATTACTATTATTGAATGCATCCTTAGTAAGCATAAGAGACTTCAAAACCCCCAAAATCTTACCACCCCAAATCTTCTGAACAGTACTGTATGTGGACGGAGGTGAAGGGTAAATTGTTCTATTGTATTCTGAAACAGCTTCTGCACAGTTCTGGCATAGGAAGAGCTCACTCCTGGCTAGCACAGTTCTCACAAAAGTCAATAGAATGGGCGAGGGATGAAACCTTGTGAACATGATGAACAGGTCATGCCTGTGGCTCTGAGTTATAGTTATGGTGTCCAGTTACAGTTGTGTAAGCTCTGTCTGAGGCCTCTCTGCAGAGTTTGTGAAGGATTCAGACTCAAGAAGTGTGTTTATTTGAGTTCAGTCGAGGCCTATGTAGGTGAGCAGAGAGCAGGAAATGAGTCCTTACTGTGGGACAGTCCTACTGGCCTATATTATACTACAGAAGCACAGAAACTAAAGGAGAGGTGGCTGTCAGAGAAAGAGGGCTGGAGAAAATTTATTTGCAAGAGTTTGAGGGAAGGGAGAAGCTCTAGGCTCCAGGGCAGTGAGAAAGAGACATAAATGCATTTGACGAATCATGAAACATTAATAATTAGTCTCTTCTTGTTCTTTTCATGATCCAGTCATAACAGAAATCATTCACACTTATGTGCCTGTCTATTCTTGTTCTAATACATAGGCAAATTTCTAGACTGAACATCCACGTAGATCAGTGCGTGTTAGTATCGGTAAAAAGAGTTCAAGCACTTGACGACACTCATAAACAAACATGTCTTTCATAACATTGAAGAGAGTTAAACAAAAGCTGATTCTGGGCAAACAGAGCGCACACACACACACACACACATAAATACAAAGGACAAAACCTTACTCAGAATTTAAACAATACACATTATCAGAACAAAGAGACAATGAAAGGATGAGATACTTTTCTAACCATATCAAACCATACCTTCACACGCACACAGTCACTGCTGCTTAGAGTTTTAGGAAAAAATCATCAGAAAAGATCTGAGAGACTGAGATTCATTATTTGGGAGCTAAAAGCAGGATATGCGGGAAAGAGTCCACAAATAAATAGGTACGGATAAAAGTAAACCAGAATGGTGGAGACGAGGTGGTGACGAGGAATATAAAACTGTAGCAGTGTGAAGTATAAAAGAATGAGTGAAAAACAACAGTCAAAATGAAAATCAGAGTAAATGTCACTCTCACAGAATATGACCAGGTCATATTTCACTCAAATCAATCATATAGAGACAAACAGGAAATTATATTTGTACTCTGGGATAATTATACAGAAAAAAGCCTATTAAGCATGAATTTGTATTCATTTAATGTCATTATTAAATAAAATCTCATTACTACAAAGCAAAACAATATATATTTTATTATTGTAATGCAAAAACAACAACAACAAATGCATTATTGAAAATGTATAGTATTCATATGTCATGGTAGTTTTGATTGTACTACCATTAATTTGTGCAGATTTAAATAACAACAAAAAACTGTTACAGTCAAGAATCACTGTACATAAAATTACAGGATTAACTATAATGAGAATGTAATATTGTCAAAGTGCAATCAATCAATCAATAGGCTATTTTCTTTATGAAAAAGAACAAAAACGCGTCTCTTCTCAAAGAGAAAGAGAAAGAGAGAAGCCATGAAGACTGGAGAAATATGTGCCTCATCAGCATTTGTAGGGCTACTAAACAAATCTGCAGAAGTCTGGATGGGAAAAACCTCTGAGCGCCTATGAAACCCACTGAACTAACACACACAACATTAAAAAAACAGATAAAAGTGCATAAACCACTGCACATACACTCTACAGAGAGCAATTAAAAGCCTGAAACATACAAACACAGATATGCTGAGAGTGTGTGAGAGAATTTCAATGCTATGGTTATACATTACACTGCATTAAAGAACTGTGATTCATGGTTCTTAATACACAAAAACAAGCATGAGCATGAGCAAGAAAAAAGACAAATCACAATGAAGAACTGCCAGCAGAAAAAAACAATGCAAAGACACAAAATACAATAAGCTCTGGGAAACAAGCCTGAAATACTTAATGAAAACCATGCAAAAGAAGAAGAACACTGCCATAAACTTGAAACACACACACACACACACACACACACACACACACACTGCCCACTACTCTCTCCAGCTCAGGGCCCGAATAGAGATTTCAGGATTACAGCTCAGACCCAATATTAATAAATCATTCACATAAACACAAACATTCATTTAATTTTTTTTCTTTCTCATTATACGTAAAACTCACTTGGTAGGCAGCACATTAGGTTTTGGAACATTTTAAAGTTAGTTTTAAGATGCCCAATTTTGCTAATTTTAAGATTCTCTTTGCAGTTAAGGCAATCACAGAATGCATTGCGACAAGCTCAGTGAAAAGAATAAACCCAAGATGGCAAACAGAGATGAAAAACAAATGTTGATGATAACTTTCAATTTAAATTTGAGTGGGAAAAAAAATATTACTTTATTTTATATTTGTGTATGCTGTGTATTTTAATCATTATTAAAGGAATAGTTCACCCAAACATGAAAATTTGCTGAAAATCTTTTGGAGAAATGTAGCAATACATCACTTGCTCACCAATGGATCCTCTGCAGTGAATGAGTGCCGTCAGAATGAGAGTCCAAACAGCTGCTAAAAACATCACAATAATCCATAAAACAACTCCAGTTGATCAATTACTGTCTTGTGTAATGAAAAGTTGCATGTTTGCAATAAACAAATCCATCATTAAGACATTTTTATGGATAATGGCCAGAAGCTATGGTTTAGAGTTAAAAAGGTTTTAATGATGAACTTGTTTATTACAGACACTCAGCTTTTCACTTCACAGAACATTAACTGATATATTGGAGTCATGTGAATTACTTGTGGATTATTGTGATGTTTTTATCAGCTGTTTGGACTCTCATTCTGACAGCACCCATTCACTGCAGAGGATCCACTGGTGAGCAAGTGATGTAATGCTACATTACTCCAAATCCATTCTGATGAAGAAACAAACTCATCTACAACCTGGATGGCCTGAAGATGTGCATATTTTCAGCAATTTTTTTATTTCTGGCTAACTCATCCCTTCAAAGTAGTTTTCATGAGTCAAATTGGTGCCTCTGTAGAACATATGTCACTTTAGGCTCCAGTAAACAGAAAGGTAGTTTACTAGGCTCTAAAACAGTGCTAATATAACAGCTCAAGGTGCGACGTGAGTCTGGAAAGCATTTGGTGGCGTCACTCCCATTCCCCTCCTTGGGCTAGCGATGTTCTGGCCATTTCCTTCAATCACAATCATCCAAAACAGACTAAAACATCTAGTCTTGCAGGAGGGCGTCTGGATGACTTACTTTCTGCTTCAGTAAAAATCTGTTTCCTGATGAATGCATAAAACTCACAATATGACCTAAATCTGCAGCAAGCAAAGGAGAAGTGTGCAGAGAAGCAGGCAGGCCATCAGATCCAGATGCAAATGACATCATGAGCTCTGCAGCACAGTGTGTTTTCTTTAGGTGAGTCCAGGACTTGGAAGCCACAGACCTCTCACAGCTTGGCACTTTGCTTAGAGTCTTTATTAGGCCAATATGCAGAGAACAGACACATGTCAACGGTTACGCCAAAAGTATCCTCGATATTTAAGCTTCTAAAGAACAGGCTGTGGAGTTCTGATACTCTACAGCTGATTTGATGAGTTTATACTATTGTAGCACAATTGTTTGTGACCAACAAGTGCGTGAAGATTCACTATCACAGATCCACTATCTGGACCAAGACAACTATCCACTTTCAGCCACAATTTAAGAGTCAGTGTCTGCCAAAATGAATACATTGAGGCTCTTTCAGTAAGAATAATGAAGAAACATGGAAAAAAGATAAAGAGAGACCACATTTCATCTCATTTAAGTATATAAAATAGGAACTTGATTTTTTTATTGCAATCTCATAAAGGTAAACCCTTTACAACCTGCTCAAATTCATCTCTAATAACCTTCTATCTCTCACAAATACAGACAAACAGAAAATAATATGTGAAAGGCTTCATTTTAAGAAGTGAAACTATATATTCTGAGGGCACACACACATACTCAAAAAGAGCACACAAGCTGCTCTGGTTTTTGTTCATTCGAAGTGGTCTTGATGAGTGTTTGTGTACCTGATGAGCAAGTGCTATGACCAAACTGCACGTGAGGGTCAAAATGCATTAAAATAACTAATTATGACTGAGTGCAGACTTACGCAATATATAAGATGCATGGCTGAAGTTGGGCCTTTGATCACGTTACACTCAGTTTGAACTTGTGGATCTCATAGTCCAAATAATGTAGCAAGAATGGCCACATGTTCATCACAAACATGATAAACCAGATACAAACACATGCTTGACTCAAACATATACGGTATATAGTTTCTGTTACTGCTAGAGATAGAATTTTGATATTTATCAAATGAAAGGCATTTTCCTCTTTATATGCCTACCAAATATGACTAAAATCAGTCTGTCTGCTGTTTAATTGTGTAAAAAGAAACCAAGATTCCCAACCAAAAGGGTTTACAAAAGAAACAAGATCATAAAAATGGGGTGCACAGCACAGTGTTGCAGATTATTTTGGCCGATGATGAATATACCATCCGGCGAAGATGTCATCTGCATCTGTTGCCAACATCTGGACACTCTTTCACGCAACCAATCCATCATTCTTTCTCTCACATGTATCCATCTATCTATCTATCTATCTACATGTGAAATTAACTAACTAGTAGCCTACACATTGTTCATTAGTAGCCTATTATTTAATACTCAAGGACTTATATATTGTACCACTGTAAAAAAAAAAAAAAAAAAAAAGTGTAAAAAAAAAAACAGGTAAACTGTGCTCTGTATGCTTGGGTGAGGTACTCACCCGGCCCACAAGCTCCCCGCTGTATGAAAAGCACCGGCGGCTGCTGCAGGCTTTGCGCTTGGTTACTGACCCTCTTCAGTTCGCATATGCTCCGATAGGAGACCCCGTCACTGCCGCACACCGGGTCGCTGGTTTTACACACGCAGACACCGTGTTTCCCTCTCCTCCTAACGGTAGCAGAGTAGCCCACTCCTCCGGTCACGGAGCACTCCAAACTCTCTCCACACACCGGGTCACCCAGCTTACCCACCCCGCCGCACGCCTCTCCCTCTCCGGACGCGCACACTAGGCAGCAGTTACAGTGATCCATCACCTGTCCTGTCGGACAGTCCTTTGGCAACGACGGACACATGGACTTATCACATTGACTCGGACATCCGCCGATCACATAGCGTTTACTGAGACGCGCATCAGTTTGCAGCGATGTTACCAAGACGCAGATGCACAACACAGTTATCCAAATCATAATGAGCAAAGTTAAATAAATAAGGAATGTAAATTGAGAACTTCGCGGTCTTTAATTTCTAACGAGACCAACTGAGCTGCCTCCAAGCGTGAATAATCTTTGGACCGAGCTGTGTAAATTTGGTGCGCCGCGGGAGCGAGCACAATGCGCGTCTCTTGAGTTTCTGCTGGCGCAGCGTTTATAAAAGCGCACCGGATTCCACGCGCACACTTCACCACAATGACAAAAAGCGCTGCGATTGGCCTGGATGTGGGAAAACTCTTTCAGACTGATGTGCAATCAGAGCAAAGCGGTCTCTGATGCAAATCCAGTTCTTGAAATTGTAGTGAATACCTACCTCTTTACAAAAACACATAGCTAGTACCATGGTAACAGTTTTCAAAAAAAAAAAAAAAAAGCATAATAATAATAATAATAATAATAATAATAAATAAATAAATGTAATGAATTAGACAAATAAATAAACTGAAAACTTGAAACAACTTTTAAAGGATGTTTCTGTCATTTTGTAAGTTCACCCAAAAATGAAAATTTACACCCTCAGGTCATTCAAAATGTAGAACATTACATCACTTGTTCACCAATGGATCCACTGCAGTGAATGGGTGCCGTCAGAATGAGTGTCGAAACAGCTCATAAAAACATCACAATAATTCATAAGTAACTGACACAGCTCCAGCCCATCAATTAACACAATGTTAAGTGAATAGTTGCGTGTTTGTAAAAAAAACAAAACAAATCCATCATTAACATTTTCTTTTCTTTTTACTTTAAACCGTCACTTCTGGTAAAATTATGAATCCATAATCCACATAATAACATAAATGTCTATACCCTGTAGTCTTGTCACATAAAAATCCAGATATATAGAGTGTATGTTTATTACAAACACGAAGCAAACATTTGGCTGAACTATTCTTTTAACCATAGTTTTAACAATGAAACGTTTTATGAAGCAATAACATACATTAGGGAGGCCAGAGTGTTCTAACACAGTTTCAAAATCTGTAAATATTATTATTATATAACAGTAACATTAATATTTATATTTAGAGCTGCTTCCCACATTGCCAATTCTTACCAGCTGATACAGATTGGAATACAGAGGAAGAATTTTAGAAACTGAGTGTGGAGCATTTTTTTTTTTCTTAAATTCTGTAAATGCAATCTCCTCAAAACCCTTACTCAAGATTATTGAAAACGTGTCAAAGGAGAGAGAATTCTAACTACTCAGGTGCCAGTACTAAATGTGTAAAAAAAAAAAAAAAAAAACCCACAGGAAGACAAATAAACTAATTCCTATCTACCACAAACAAGCACAAACACACAGTAAGAATGTGTATCCGGGCCTCTTTCTATGCGTTTCCATTGCTGTTATGGAAAACTATCACATTTATGAATCTAATGGTAAACAGACCCCATCCTCCAAATAGCAAATTAATTGAACCCATAATTAAAGCTTGCAACAAACAGAGTCATTTTACTCATGGCAGGCTGGGCTTCAGCTTCCTGCTATAATTTACAGTCGCTTGAATTAAGCCTGATAAACATTTTTGTGGTAACACATGGACTGCAGAGTTTACGAATGAGAGTGAGTCCAGGAATTTTACAGGCCTATAATGCGTCTCGCAGAGCTTGTTCGCACACAAACTACATGTCTGAGATTCTAATGATAGGTCTATATTTATGATGCTGAATACCAAAAAATTAATTAAAAATAAAAATAATTAGTCTAAATACTGACTTTAAGCACTTTCACTGACCAGACCCTTGGGCTGTTTTAGTGCTAGCGTCTTTATGAGGGGTTTGGCCATGGGAGAGGCCCCTGGCCTGAGGACTATAAGGCTGGGTTGTTTTTGTGGTTAAGTGGAACCGAGAAACTCAAAGAGGGTGATTTTATGGTTTTCCTCGCGAACAAAGACTATTAAGTTTGACAGTTCTGACTAATGGTTTAGTTATCTCTTTAATTTCAATGACAACAACACTGAAACACAGCCAAAAAAAGCTTGAAAAGACATGTCTAAAGATGGCGAGTGAACAAAAGAAATGTTGCCTTTACTTTTTGCATGTATCCCAATAAAAATCACTTTTCATGCAACATAAATCTGTTAATTAACTTAACAGTGGTTTTAGCAACTGTTATGCAGGAGACTCTAAAATAATTATTATAACAGAAAGTGCTTGAACTACCCTGTGCTACTTTAGCATTATTTACAATACCATTATAGTACTGTATCTATTAATATTTACACTTTTCATTTTAATGTTACTTTAAGTTTTAGTAAATTTATATGCTTTTCTCATTTTTATTATAGCGTTTTTATATTACTACTATTATTTTTTTCCTTTTTAGTTTTAGCTATTTTATTACTTCAACTTTGCAAAGGAAATTTCTAATATTTATATTTAATTTTTATTTCAGCTTTATTTGAATTAGCAATATATATATATATATATATATATATATATATATATATATACACACACATATATACAGTGCCTTGAGAAAGTATTCAAACCCTTTCATTTTTTTCACGTTTTGTGATGTTGCAGCCTTATGTTAAACTGCTTTAAATTACTTTTTTTCCACATCAATCTACACTCCATACACCATAATGGCAAAACAAAAACAGAAATGTCACAAATTTGTAAATTTATAAAAAATAAAAAACTGAAATAAGTACATTGCATAAGTATTCAAACCCTTAACTCAGTACTTAGCTGAAGCACCTTAACAGCCTCAAGTCTTTTTTGTTTTATCCAACAAGCTTTGCTCATCAGCATTTGGCAATTATCTGCCATTCTTCTACTAGCCTCTTCACCTCTCAAGCTCTGTCAGGTTGGATGGGGGCAGACACACATTTCCAGGTTTCTCCAGAAATATTTGATCGGGTTCAATCCCAGGCTGTGGCTGGGTCACTCAAGGACATTCACAGAGTTGTCTGTAAGCCACTCTTGCTGTGTGTTTAGGGTTATTGTCCTGTTGGAAGGTGAGCCTTCTGCCCAGTCTGAGGTTCTGAATGCTCTGGACTGGGTTTTCATTAAGGCTATCTCTATATTTTGGTGCACAGACCTTGTCTTCTACTCTGATGAGTCCCTCAGTCCCTGCCGCTGAAAAACAGCCCCACAGAATGAGGCTGCTACCACCACACTTTACTTTTGGGATGGTACTCTGCAGGTGACGAGCAGAGCTGGTTTCCTTCAAACATGATACGTAGAATTGAGGTTCATCAAACCAGAGAATCTTGTTTCTCAGAGTCTGAGGGTCCTTTAGGTGCTGCTTTGCAAATTCCAATTGTGTTTTCATGTGTCTTCACTGATGAGAGGGTTGAGTCTGGCCACACCGCCATAAAGCCCAGATCGGTGGAGTGTTGAAGTGAGGTTTCTCCTATCTCCACATATGATCATGGAGCTCAACTAGAGCGATCATCAGGTTGTTGGTCACCACTCTAACCAAAGCCCTTCTCCATCAATTGCTCAGTTTTGCCAGGAGGCCAGCTCTAGGAAGAGTCCTGGTTGTTCCAAACGTCTTTCATTATGGATAATGAAGGCTACATGCTTCTGTGAACCTTCAATGCAGCAGAATTTTTTCTGAACTCTTCCCCAGATGTGTGGTTTTATGCAGTCCTGTCTCTGAGCTATAAAGACAGTTTTTGTTTTGTTTTTTTTACCTCAGGGCATGGTCTTTGCTCTAAAATGCATTTTCAGCTGTTAGACCTTTTAAGACGTGTGCCTTTCCAAATCATAGTTAGTTAACAACACTGGAACTGCCTTTTTTTTTTTTTTGATGTTCCAAAAATCTTTAGCACATGTAAAGAAATTTAAACAACCTGCATTAAGTTAAGAGCCAATAACAACAAACAACGGCAGATCTGTCAAAGACTTAACCTGGTTTCCTGACGCGTTTTTGTTCCTGCAAAAAAATTAACAAAGGGCACAAAGCATGAGGTTAAAAAAAAAACCTTTAACCTACAAATTAAAGTCAATGATTATGACTTAAAGAGATGGTTCACCAAAGAAATAAATATCTTTTACAGAAAATTACAGATTTGGAACAACACGAGGGTGAGTATAATGACAGAATCTTCATGTTTGGGTGAACTATCACTTATAAATCTGTTATTATTTTGACTGTGGTACTCTACCTTTTCCCAAAGGCCTTGCAAAATCTTGACAAAATATTCGCCAGCATTATCCCAGCTGATAGCATTGCTGTCATGGTCTAACTGGTGACATCACATCCTTAATATGACAGTCTTATTGAGATCAGTGCAAATTTACATGGGGCAAAATGCAAGGACATGTTATAGAGCCAAGAATAACTTTTCATAGTTTAGTCAAATTACCTAATCTATTTAAACAGTATTACAATTAACAAGCCATGTGTCCAGTTATTTACAACAGTTTAACAGGTGTTTTTAGAGCAGCAATGAGCAATAGTTTTTCAACAGTAGCTTTAAACGTCCAACAGAGGGCAATAAAGCTTTTGTTTTCACTAACTGATGGTAACATGAGTCCAGAAAAAAAACAATACCAAAACATTTCATATCAATGCATTGTATAGAAGGCTAAAATGTGATGTGATATTAAAACCAACAACATAAATTCAGACTTGGTTTATTGCTTTTCTTATAATAAATAATATAAACAAACAAGATTAAAAACGGTTACAGCACAAAACAAGACAAAAAACTGAGGGTTAAAACTGCCGGACCTTAGAGAGAAAAAGACGCAGGCACTTTTCTAGACAGAGGGCAAAAATGAATCAGTGCAAAGATGAATATACACTGAAAAACATTTCATCATAGTAGTCATACTCAAATCCCAACAACTCACAAAAAACAAAATGAACAATTCAACAGCAAACTCTCACTCATATGATCAGACAAGTACAGTCATACCCAAAATGCCAGAAAATGACAGGGATGTGGGCAGATTATTCAGCATCAGTCTACTTGGCTTTACTGTATCCAACCCATTGAGTTACTAAATAAACTATGGATTTGATTCCTCATTTAGCGAGAGACAATAGTATTACAGCTACAAGAATTCACCCATATGTATAAGTGTGGATAAAAGATGTCAGTCAAAATAAACCCCAGCTTAGTCCACAGGATCAGTTAGTCACATTAACAGCACATAGAATAACTTTTAAAAATAGGAAACTGTACAGGAAAAATGAAGTGCTCTAATGCTCAGTGAAGGGGAATTCTCGGATATTAACAGGAATCACTTCTCACAAGCACTCAAACAGACTTTTCCGACTCCAATCCACAAGACAGCGTAAATCTTCACTTTTTCCGACACAATCACAGAAAAGATTTCAGTTTAGGTGATATTTAGTCCACATTCCTCACATTTTTCTTTTCTTTCAGCACCTTTTCAAAAGGTTAGGAAGAATCTTTGGTGTCTGAATAATTGTGGTAGTGTTCCTGATCTAGATGAACATGACTGAAACTCTTTTTATCCAACATAACCTGTATTAAAGTTCAGAATTTGGTCGACAGGTCAGGTCGAATCAGTTTGGATCCGAGCACCTGGTCATCTATCCTCCTCCAATGATGCTTCCATCACTTAAACTCAGCACACATCTTAATATTTCTGTGTCAGAGGTAAAAGTTCAATGTAAAACCGTCAGACCTCGCTGACAGGAAGATCTGCATTATCCAGATCAAGTTGGGGCAAAGGAGCGTCACACATTCCAAAGCTGCTACGTCGTCGCCACGGCGATTCGTGAGTCACTTGGAGAGGCGGGTCTCTTGCAGTGACAGGCGGGCGTGTGGGCGGGGCAGGGGCAGCAGGCTCATGAAGTGCTCGCTGTCCCATGCCAGGCCTCGTGGGACCACGGCATTCTGGGTCTGCTGACACGGCAGGGCTGAGCGTCCAGGGGATGACGTGACTCGTGTGCTGGCGGTAGAAACAGGAGCCGCCAACAACGAACTCCTAAATGGGAAGAACGAGGGAGAGCATACATCTCTGTAAGTTCTGTTCTGAATGAAGTGTTTTTAGGAAAGCGTTAAGATGCACTGCTGTAATGATTGAGAGCAGTCTCAGCTGTGAGTAAGAACATCCGAGAAACGTATTAGAAGTTTTAGATCAGAAGTACCAGAGACCAGAGCCAGCAGAGCACCAGATCAGAAGTGTTATTGCTCAGAGAGCCCAGCTGTCCCACTCACTGGAAAACACAACATGAGAGAGAACGTGAGAAGTAGAGAGTGGTAGAAGCTGGACTGAACGACTGATTTTCCTGGTGCTAAAAATGTGCTTTCATTTGGCCAATAATAAGTTTCCTAAAAACACTGTTATTAACCAGATTTTGACACCAGCCCTTGTGTCACAATTCTTAAATATGAGAACATGAAACACATGAAGAACATGAGCTTTAATAGCATCTCTAAATTTAACCTTCAGTAGCAAAAACATCAGTTTTTTTTGTCTGATTCATTTTCAAGAATCAGTTCAACCCATTCATAAAAGATTCAATTAAAAACTCTTCAATCAGAAATTATATTTTATATACGGTATATTAAAATATAGTAAACTGGCAAACTTTTAAACTTATGTCATTTAAAAATTTGGGGTAAGTATGATTTTTTTTATCCTTTTTTTTGGTTTTAAATTCAGGGTGAGTTAAGATCAAAAGTCACAAAGACATTTATACTGTTAAAAAAAATTTTTTTTTTCAAATAACTGACATGCTTTTAAACTTTCTATTCATCAAAGAATCCTGAAAAATGTATCACCGTTTCCACAAAACTATTAACTGTTTTCAACTTTGATAATATTAAAAAAAAAATGTTTGAGCAGCAAATCAGCATCTGAACGATTTTTGATGGAGCATGTGTTATATTTTATTATACTGAACAACATTTAAGGCTGCAAAATGATTAGTCACAGTGTGTATGGTGTACATTTATGTATATATAAATACACACACACACATGTATATATTAAGGAAAAATATGTTAGATTTATATGTAAAATATTTCTATTTATATATAATATTGATTATATACAAGTGTGTACATACAAATATTTTTTACAATATATACATATATGTGTGTATTGCTGTATACATAAATATACACAGTACACACACATACTATGGAAACATAACATTTATTTATTTTGAATCGATTAATTGACTAATTGCTTTGCAGCCCTAACATCATTACTGTTTTTTTTTGTTACTAATTTTGATCAAAAACGCAATTTTAGTGAACATAAGAGACCTCTTTCAAAAACAGGCTAAAGTATCGGTGTGTATATGTATGTATGTATGTGTGTGGTGTGTGTGTGTGTGTGTGTATTTAAACATATATATATACACATATACATACATATACATATGTGACCCTGGACCACAAAACCAGTCGTGTCAATTTTTTGAAACTGAGATTTATACAACATCTGAAAGCTGAATAAATAAGCTTTCCATTGATGTATGGTTTGTTGGGATAGGACAATATTTGGTCGAGATACAACTATTTGAAAATCTGGAATCTGAGGGTGCAAAAAAAATCAAAATATTGAGAAAATTGCCTTTAAAGTTGTCCAAATG
>JAFVLL020038785.1:0-23177 GCA_021397915.2 Tor tambroides
CATCTCTTTTGACAGAAGTTGTGCAGCTCGAGGAGCAGTATGACTCTGGCCCCACACTGACGGTCGATTCTGAAGAATCCGCGGAGGTAAATGCACCTCAAAAAGAGCTGAAGCATTAAATAGCCTTGCTAGGTTTCGTAAGACGTCACTAACGATACGTCTCTTCCTGTTGCTTACAGCAGAATAAATCTTTACCCACACCGCTACGAAGAAAACCGCTGGAGAGTGATTTTGAGACTATTAAACTCATCAGCAATGGAGCTTACGGGTAAGCTAATAATATCATGACGACAGGTTAAAAAAAAAAAAAAAAGTGATTACTATAGAAAGGCATAAGAGCATTTTTAGCTGGCAAAACATGATTTGAATGAGAACCCAGCTTTAATTATCATTCATGCTTAATACAGCTTCTGATTCTCCAAAAAAAGGGTCCAAAACTGGGAAAAAAAAGAACTTATTGTAACTAGAGGATGGTTTATTATTGCCATCACAAAGGCAGTTTCTTTTTATGGTGTTGCTAGCTGCCAACAGGACCTACTTAAAGGGATGGTTCACCCAAAGATGAAAATTCTGTCATTAATTACTCACTCTCATGTCGTTCCAAACCCGAAAGACCTTCGTTCATCTTCAGAACACAAGTTAAGATATTTTTGATAAAATCCGAGAGCTCTCTGACCCTCCGTAGACAGCAATGCAACTGAAATGTTCCCAGGTCCAGAAACGTAGCAAGGACATTGGTAAAATAGACCATGTGACATCAGTGGCTCAACTTCAGTTTTACAAAGCTGCGAGAATACTTTTTGTGTGCAAAGAAAACAACAATAACACAATTTATTCAACAATTCTTCTCCTTGAGTTACCGTCTTCTGCCGTTTCTGGACCTGGGAACATTGCAGTTGCATTGCTGTCTATGGGAGGGTCAGAGAGCTCTCGGATTTTATCAGAAATATCTTAATTTGTGTTCCGAAGATGAACGAAGGTCTTATGGATTTGGAACGACATGAGGGTGAGTAATTAATGACAGAATTTTCATTTCTGGCTGAACTAAACCCTTAAAGGGATAGTTACAGTCTGGGGGTAGGGGGGTCAGTCTGGGAGTCATAATTTTGAAACTCAAACTAGTTCATTCGTGTTACTAGTGATACTAGTGATCTTCTGATTAGTTTCAAAGAAGAAATTTTGATAATTAAAAGGGATAGTTCTCCCAAAAATGAAAATTGTTATTATTTACTCAGCCTCATGCTGTTCCAAACCTATTTGAATTTCTTTCATTTTGAAAAATGTTGGTAATTGAACAATTACAGGTTCCCATTGACTACCATTGTTTGGGGAAAAATATACTGTGAAAATCAATGGCAACCAGAAACTGTTTGGTTACCAACATTCTTCAAATTGTCTTCTGGAACAACTTGAGGGTGAGTAATTAATGACAGAATTTTCATTTTTGGCTGAACTTTCCCTTTAATAACTAATTTAGTGAAAACTAAAATTGTGTAGCTGTTTTACTCAATCTCTCAAGAAACAGTGCTCCGTGTCTTCAAGGTCAGGAAGCTCCTAGAACATTACCCAAGCATCTTAGTGCTATGTTCTCCATCTCTCCTGCAGGGCTGTGTATCTGGTAAGGCATAAAGAAACTCGGCAACGTTTTGCGATGAAAAAGATCAACCGACAAAACCTAATTCTGCGGAACCAGATCCAGCAGGTGTTTGTGGAGCGAGACATCCTGACGTTTGCAGAGAATCCCTTTGTGGTCAGCATGTTCTGCTCCTTCGAGACCCGCAGACATCTGTGCATGGTCATGGAGTACGTGGAAGGTAATGGCTAGGCTACACTACACTACACGACTTTTGCCCCAATTTTCCCCAATTTAATGTCTGGAGAAGTTGATGAATGTCAGAGCCAGTCTGCAGATTTGAGTTGACAGATTTCATAGAAAATCGTGATGTGTATGATAAACACATACTCTGATTTTTTTTAGCTTCAAACTTTGATTCCATCTGCTCGCAGGATATCAAACATGTTTCTGCGTGACTTTGTTGTGATCGGAAGGACTTTAAGTCTGGTAATGTGTGATCTTCAGTCATTTCGTGTATAATGGCCCGTTTTTTCCCAATGGCTATTACAAAGTCAGCAAGGGTATGATGCCAAATTTTTAAAATTCAGGTTTTAAAATAGTGTAGTGTATTCCAGCTTTAAGGCAACAAAACTCAAACCTAACTTGTGAACATGTATCTTTTAAATGCATATTGTCTCATGAATAGTCAAAGCTCACAAAGAGAACCATTTACTATGGGAGGAGAAATACATGAGATTTTTTTATTCAGTGACTAAGGTCCTGCTACTCTGGATGGTCGGTAGAAATAGAAATCTCTTGTAACAATATATACCACCGTTCAAAAGTTTGTGGGCAGTATTACTTTCCTTTTTTGGGAAAAAAAAACAAACATTTATCATATATTCATGTGTTAAAATGATCAAAAGTGATAGTAAAGGCTTATATTGTTGGAAAATATTAAATGCTGTTCTTTTTCATTTTTTTATTCATCAAAGAATCCTGGAAAAAGTATCACAGCTTCCAAAAAATATTAAGCAGCACAGCTGTTTCTAACATTGATTAAAAAATCTGCATATTCGACTGATTTCTGAAGAATCATGTGACACTGAAGACTGGAGCAATGGCTGATGAAAATTCAGCTTTGTATCACAGAAATAAATTATATTTTAAAGTATATTAAAATATAAAAGCATTGTTTTAAATTGCAATAATGTCACAATATTACTGTTTTTTTTGTTAATACATTATAATACTTATCTATTCATTTAGAAAGTGTAATGCATTAAAACACATGACAAGCAAACTTTCAAATATTGTGATGCATGTTACCATTATTTATGGAAAGATATAATGCAATGTACATTATGAGTAACTTTATTATGCATTATACATAAAGGCTTTCAGTAAAGTGTTACCATTGCAAATTGTTTAGATTTAATACATAAATTATTATTAATACATGTATATGTATGTACCATGTATAAATATGATCTCCAGGTGGTGACTGTGCCACTCTGCTAAAGAACATGGGCCCACTTCCTGTGGATATGACCAGGATGTACTTTGCGGAGACTGTTCTAGCGCTGGAGTACCTCCACAGTTATGGCATTGTGCACAGAGATCTCAAACCAGACAAGTGAGAAAAGAACTGCAGACCTCATTTATGCAACTTTGTCAGTGTAACTGTTGTTAACCAGTTCTGTTAACCCTTCACAGCCTCTTGATTACTTCAATGGGACATATTAAACTCACTGACTTCGGGCTTTCCAAAATCGGCCTCATGAATATGACAACCAATCTGTACGAGGACCACATTGAGAAAGACACTAGGGAGTTTATCGATAAGCAGGTGGGCAAGAACATAATAATCAGTCTACTGCAATTTTCCAGACACTTTATTGATATTAATATAGAATCTGTCTTTGTTTCGCATTGTTTAATTTGTTGTATTCATAGGTTTGTGGCACCCCGGAGTACATTGCTCCAGAAGTGATCTTGCGGCAGGGCTACGGGAAACCTGTCGACTGGTGGGCCATGGGCGTCATCCTGTACGAGTTTCTGGTGGGATGTGTGCCATTCTTCGGAGACACACCAGAAGAGCTTTTTGGACAGGTTATGAGTGGTGAGTTCAGATGAACTGCCCTGTCAGCTGGCAGGACACAGATACCATTAAAGGATCAGGATGCTTTACCAACTGGTTTAAAATGAAACTGCCGTAAAAGGATTTGATACACTGTGTTCCTTATGCAGATGAGATTATCTGGCCAGATGGAGATGATGCCCTTCCTGTAGACGCCCAGGACTTGATCACACGATTACTGAACCAAAACCCACAGGAGAGGCTTGGAAGAGGTGCTTCGGCATTCATTTGTAGTCGATAGGAATTGTTAAAAAACCTGTTTATTATAATTATGTTACTTAGGTATAGGAAACTTGTTATTTTTTCCAAAGGTTATATTGAAACAAAGCTGATAAAACACATTCAACAAATTTATCTAGCTGTTTTCAATTTAGAATTTTTATAAATTATATATAATTAATTTTTGAATTTAAATATTTATATAACTTTTTTAATTTTGTAAATTATATTTAATTTTTTTATATATATATATTATAATTTTTTTTTTAAATGTTTGTAAATATAAATTTATTTGTACATTTTTATATTTAATTTTTGAATTTTCATAATATATATATATACACACACTTTTTTTTTACATTAATTATACTTTAGTTATTTTTGATTTTATGAATCTCTATTTTTTTGTGAGTTTTTAATTAATTAATTTTATTAATTTTAATTAATTATTGTTTGTGATTTTGTTTGTATTGTTTGTTTTTGTTTTTGAATATTTACATTTACATTTAGTCATTTGGCAGACGCTTTTATCCAAAGCGACTTACAAAGTAGAAATACATATTTTTTGTCAATTTTATGTAATCCATTTTTGTTCCTCTGAATTAAAATGAGACGTTTTATGCCTCTGGAAAGGGCCAAAAATGGTCATGAAAAATAAAATTAAGATTGCATGAAAAACTAACATCACCTCAAGTGAAAAGAAATGACAGAAAATACATGATATGACCCATTTAAGATCAAAATAAATGTTTAGGATTGGATGTACTGCAAAAATCATTCATACAAGAGTTTTATGTAGAGCTGTGGTCAGATTTGATGAATTCACATGTGTTTGTAGGTGGGGCTCCAGAAGTAAAGCAGCATATGTTCTTCAGTGGTCTGGACTGGAACGGACTCCTGCGTCAGAAAGCTGAGTTCATCCCTCAGCTGGAGGCTGAAGACGACACTAGTTATTTTGACAGTGAGTCTCACTAATTCAGCACAGGGAGGAGATTCTGCGAGCTTCACAAATGCCTGAAGCGAAGCGCTCTGGAAATGTCAGCTCATTCTTGCGGCTTATGCACTGAGATGCAGTTATTATGTCTTCATTGTACTTACCTATTACTCCCTAAATCCTTTTTGTTTGTTTTTTTTCCCCGTGTAGCTCGATCTGAACGCTACCATCATTTGGCCTCTGATGAAGATGATGAAACTAATGATGAAGAGTCTTCCCTAGAAATACGACGGTTTTCCTCTTGGTCAAATCGTTTCAGCAAGGTTGGGTCCTTCTGCTGTCTGCACACTTTTATAATACTGAAAAATGAATTTTTGTTTTTGTTTATTGCGTTTAATAAAACAGCCATCAGTTTATTTCTTGTCATTATGACTTTATATATAATTCCCAAGTTATATCTTATTTAATTGCGACTTCTAATTAACCATTTTATTTTCTGTTCTGAAATCGAAGCAGGCTTCCATTAATCTCAAATTTAAGGCCCATTCACACCAAGTTATATTTGTTCAAATATGAAGACAACTATTTTAGCATTCACACAACACACAAAAACGTTCTGTTATAAGCATGTGCTGCATGTTTATAAACTGTATGTTTATATAATTTTTGTTTTTATTTCAGTTTTAGTTATTTTAGTACATCAAGTTAAATTAAAATGAGATGTTGCCTTGGCATCTAGCTGAAGTGCTTTTAATTTTAGTTTAATTTTTGGCAGTTTTTTTCTCTCTCTGACATTTCTTATCCACAATTTTGTAGGTGTACAGCAGCACAGAGCACCTGGCCACCCCATCCAACCTGAGTTTCTCCTCTGACCGCAGTCACAGTGAAGAGATAGAGGACCGTGCGGATGGGAGGGACACTCACTCACATGGAGAGATCCAGCGGCAGGCCTCCACTGGAGACAAGAGGCTCTCGGCTCAGAGGGCAAGGTGTGAATAGAGGAATAGAGAAATCAGTTCACTCAAAAAACAAAATTCTGTCACCGATGACGTGTCATTACAATTGAATAGAACATGTTATATACAATACAGAAAATTAGAAAAAAAAATTCACTACATATATGTTGTGTACGTTACAATCAGTGTTCATTTAATATCACTGAAGTACTATTTCAATCATGACAACTCTCGGAAGATTTTAGCATGGTGATGGATATGACAGTGTTAATGTATTTGGTCTTGGCGGAATAGAGCTGCTACGCTGCTGCTGTTGGTTATTGCTATAGTTGTAGATTATTGCTGCTGCTGCAAGCAAGTACAGGAACTTGGTACTGCCAGTGCATATAGCGATACGGTGCAGTGAGTATTTAAAGGTGCCATAGAATGCATTGATACAATATTTTAAATTGTTCTCTGATATCTACATAGAAGGTATGTGGCTTAGGTAAGGGCAAAAATTCTGTGGCTGTTTAACAGTGCAGCTCAACATGGAGCTCTGTTCTGATTGGCTGTTTCACAGTGCGGCTCATTTCAGTAGCTCACACAGCAGCAAGGAAACACAGGGAAAATATAGAATTTAATATTTTGTCTCACAGTTATATCGTTGGGTAATTATACTGTATATAAAATGCGGGCATCAGGGAGCCGCTATTAATATGCGGGGCACTGAAACTGCTTTCGAATGCACGATCGCTTTTTAGTTTCCCTTTCGAGATTTGCGATCGCACGTGCTCAGTGTAAACTACAGCAGCAGTACTTACCACACATTTTACAAGATCAGATGCTTGTCAGCAGCTCAGGATCTGTAAATCATTCAAGCTATCATCCTCAGTCATCTCTCCTTACTCTGTTTATGGTAAGTGAAATTCTTGCACCAACAATGTAACAGGCTACTGCTAGTGCGCTAATCATGTCCTTTATGGTTTTATTATTTTATTAGAACGCATTTATTTGTTTTCCGTGCCTTTCTGAATACAGACACCAACCCATCCCTGCACAGCCTGGAACATAACATTTATTTCCATGATCTGCCATTTTCGGGCTGTTGTCCGGCTTGTTTCTTCACAATACTCACAGAATCCTCATGGTTCTGCTGGCGGCTGGTTCAGAACATGGGCGTATTTATGCAAATGCGAAGCGAATTATTAGTGATCCCGACTGTAGCGTCACAATGGTGTTATGTTCTGATTCGCCTATTATTCAGTGGTCTTTTGTATTCACGAGATTTACATAAGGAGGAGGAAACAATGGTGTTTGAGGCTCACGGTATGTCATTTCCCTGTACAGAACTCTTATTATTCAACTATGCCAAGGTAAATACAGTTTTCCATTCTATGGCACCTTTAAGACATACTGCTGCTGCACAAATAGCATATAAAACAACCCATAGCAGATCTATACAGGTGGAGCTGGGGAAGGTGGAGGGTTTCAGAGAAACTCTGAAAGCGCACTGCAGGAATCTCAAGTGAATGCTAGCCAACCATAAATGTAAGGCAGTAAGCTCATTGGCTGCATATGCAGCTTGTGCCAAGCCGTTTAACTCTTCTGAATATCATCAGTTATGTTAACACGTCAGCCTGCGCCGTCTAGAGTTTCATGACTGAACTATATATTGTAGTTTTTATTAATATTAAAAAAAAAAAAAAAAGTTTTTACTTTTGTATTTTCTGGTTTCATTTTATTTTTAAAGTAGTGGGTTTTGTAAATTTTATTATAAAAATAAATGTTAGAATATGTTCTAGTCAAACTTGCATTGTAGATACTTTCTGTATGAATAATTACTTTAAAAATTGCATTACAGATATCTGGGGTTTTGACTAGTCAAAATATAATATTTAAGTTATCTGTAAGTCAATTTTGACTAGTAATAAGTTAACAGCAGGTATCTAAAATATAAATTTGTCTAAAAATGTTATTTTTATTATCGGTAATTCTGCGACTTAATTTAGACTAGTTAAAAATGCAATAATTCTTACTAATAAAAATATAATTGAGTAGTCAAGATACCTTAGGTCAAATTACATTTTTGCTTGTAAAAAATTCTATACATTTGGTTGTTTTATGTCTGTATATTGATATTTGTTTATTCATTAATATTTATTTTTATTCATTTTAGTACAAGTTAAACTAAATTATGTGTATATATAATGCATAGATAGATAATTAGATATAGAAATATAAAATGTATTTCTTTTTTTGGTTCATTTTAATGAAAATGTTTCTTATGGTTGCACTTTCATAAAAAAAAAAAAATAAAAATTACACCCAGTCTAGTATTGCATTAGTAGTAGTATACAATTTTAATATGTTGTTTTGATGTTTTTGGCTCAGTCACAGTAGATGTTATTTTCCAGCACTCTGTCTGAATGTGTGTTTGATATCTTCTAGTCTGCGCCCTCGCACTTCTTCCAGCTCCTCTCAGCCTGAGCGAGCTGTGAGCCCCCTAGTGGTGAGCAGCACACACAGCCTGGAGGCCATGCCTCGATTCGCCCTCTCCACAGACGACGAGGGTAAGCTGACACTGAGAATGTGCCACATTTATGAGTTTTCTGTCATCAAATTTATTGCCCTTAACAAATTTTCAAAATGAACATTTTGCCTCACCTGCCAGTGGGCAACTTGAGAGCAGCCGTGAAACTATATTTTGTCCAAAAAAAAAAAGCATTTGTTAGTATAGACCTTTTTCCTGAGTAAACACTGAGCACCACCATTAAGAATTCTAACTTCTGATTGGATGCTCTTCTGTTCCGGTCTCCATAAGAACTCATTCAGATAGTGCCCATCTGATTTTAATGTAGGCTGTGTCCGAAAGCTCTAAAATTCTGCTTTCGGAAGCAGCATTCCAAGGCAGGAAGGCATCAAGTCACGTCCGAATCCAAATTCTGCTTCACTTCCCATCTCCGGAGGTACCTTCTTCTGATCGAATTTTGAAGGCAGCATAGATGTATCCTTCGCTGCCTTTGACATCCCACAATCCTGTGCGTTCCATTCCGTGACGGTTGAGCTAAAAATTAAAGATGATGCCTGAAAGTTGCGTTTGGTGGTCAGTTTGTGTATAAATGTATATTTCTGAATAACTTTTTGCACTTTTGATGTTATTTCTAGCGAGAAATCAGTACTATAGTAATTAAATATTCGTTTAGTTGTTACCAAAACTTGTTCTATTTTGTTGAAGATCATTAAACCGTTACGCTGCCTCAGAAGGCTGTCCGAAATCAGTTTCGTGAGGTGCCTTCGTGCAAAAACGCTGCCTGCAAAGTCATTGCCTCATAAAGCAGCGAAGGCAGCAAGTCAGCTGCCTACGCTTTTGGACGCAGCCTTAGCTAACGTCGGCAGCTTCGTGTCATCTACACACTCATTAAACTTTGAGGAGCGAGGCACTGACAAATGACAGTCATTGCGACACTGTAAAGTGATGGTGCTATTGAGCCATGTGCTTTTTTTTTTTTTTAAAACATTTTAATAGGTTTAACATTAGATTATCAGCTCGGAATATACGCTAATATGACTAGAAACACTGGAGACTGGAAATGCAAAGCATCCTTCTGGTTAAGAGTCAGGCATGACCTCCGCATTCAGGAAAAATGTCTGTAACTGGAATTAATTGAGTTTTTTTTATTATTTTAATTTTTAGAATTCTATTTTAGGGCTGAACTGTGAATCATAATTTTAACCATGATTTCTGCTTCTCTCGATTTATTAAGCATAATTGTTATTTATCCTGAACATTTTCATTTTAATTTGCCATTTGTGTATTTTCATAAGCTTTTATGGCTACTTATTTCAATAGATTAAATCTTCCATAAAATCCCCCATTTTTCATAAATGGAAAAAGCGCTAATGAGCTGAAAATACCGGCAAACATTTGCCTTTCTTTCATGAGGTTATTTGTGCTGTTTGCTGTGACTAAAACTGCGAGCAAACCATGTGAGTTGACCTTCTCTTGATTGGTGCTTATGTGAAAGTGCAATAATTCTGTTTAAATGGAGAAAAAAAAAGAAAAGAATTGACGACAATCATGATTAATACTCGTGATTTATATTTTTAGGCAAAATAATTGATTAAATGTTTAACCATCATCTTGTAGCCCTATTATATATCATTTTTGAATGTTACTTTTTGAATTTGAATTCAAGTGTTTTTTTAATGCTTTATTGCCACATTGCAGTATTTTCTATCATATGTATTTTCTATTGTACGCATAAAGTTTAAGTTTTGAGTTGAAGAATTTGATTCGATCTCCATGTTTCAACTGGCGTTGTTCTCATATTTGGGGAGCTAGTAATTGTCTGAGGGCCTGTGTCTCTGCAGAGCCTTAGCTCCAAGCCCCAATCAAACACACCTGCTTGTAACTTTCTAGTGATCTTGAAGACATTAATTAGCTTCTTCAAGTGTGTTTGATTAGGGTTGGAGCTAAACTCTGCAGGACACCGGCCCTCCAGGACCGAAATTGCCTATCCCTGCCTTACATCCTATTCTCTTTGTCTTTCTATAAAATCTCCCTTCAAAGAAAATCTCTCACTAGATTTGCATATTTATACAGAATTTTATAGTAAATGTGTGCCCTAGCAATGTTCAGATTAATGTCCACCTAAATACAATAACGTTATGCTATATTCACAAGGGTGGAGGAGTGTTTTGATGCAAACCTTTTTTTCTGCAGCTGAAGTTGTCGTATCCAACCTACGACGAATCCGACTACGTAGCAACAGCACAGGAACGAAACACTCATCACCAAGGGAACAAGGAAGTCCTCAGTGCTTTGGAAACCAGTTGGAGACACCTGACAGGCAGCGGCTCTCACCAGGACGCAAAGTTCCCAAGTCTGCATCAGTGTCTACGCTCTCACTCATCATCACGCCAGGTCAGACCCCACAGTCACCACTGCAGTGTTACAAAATATTGCTTCTCATATCTAGAGGGTGATCAGGGTTGGGTAGATTACTTGCAAATTGTAGTCTGTTACTGATTACAAATTACATAATGAAAATTGTACGTAATAATGTAATCTATTAGATTCACTCATTTTTAGCAAACTAATTTGACTACTTTTCTCTAGTGCTGTCAAATGATTAATCGCATCCAAAATAAAAGATTTGTTTACATAATGTGTGTGTGCTGTGTATATTTACTATGTGTATATATAAATACACATACATGAATGTATACATTTCAGAAAAATGTCATGTTTATATATTAAATAGATTTATATATAATATAAATTATATTAATATAAATGTATACATGTAAATATTTTCAAAATATATACTGTTTGTGTGTATTTATATATACATAATAAATATACACAGTACACACATATATTATGTAAACACAAATTCTTATTTTGAGAGCACTACTTTTTTTTTTTTCTTTATTTAGATTACTTTTGAGCTAATTTATTGATAACACAGATTTGAATGGGATTATTGCGCACCATATTGACTTAAAAATAGAGAGAATATATATGTGTGTGTGTATGTATATGTGTATGTATAATTTTTTTTTTTTTTTTTTACAAAAATATGAAGTGCATTAAACATCACACTACACCAGGGTTTCCCAAACTGGGGTTAATGAAAGAACTGCAGGGGGTTGATGAAAAGCTAATTATTAATTAAATCATAAATATGTAAAATTAAAATGAACAAATGGGTAAATTATCCAAATACAATGACTGAACACTAAAAATAAAAATATTTTATTAATTTACTTGCATGTCAGTGCGACCATTAACTGACGTCAGAGAACAGTGCAAATGTGTTTATAAATTATTGAAATATTAACTTAAAATCTCAGGGGTCTTTCCAGCAGTGTTTAGTTACTTGCTTAATTATTTCTCTCTTACAAGGTGCTTTTGTCCCTAAATTTAGAAGCATGGATCACACATTTATTTACATGGCAATTCTGAATTGTGAATATAGTCAAAGCTAAATCGTATGACACACAGTAGAATTTTTCGAAAAGAAAATTTACAAGAGAAAAATCTATAATCTGATGAGTGTTTTAAAACAATGTAATCTAATTACAAATACTTAATTTTTGGAATCTGATTACATAATCTGGATTACATGTAACTCAGCACTGAAAATTATATTGTGTATGTTTAGGGTTGTCACTAATGATTATTTTGGTATTTGAGTAATCACTCGATTATTTTGGCGATTAATTGAGTAATCCGATCTTTTTTTTGTAATGAAAACAGACCTATGTGAACAATAGACTTTAAAATGACTCTAAATACATATAGAATAGCAATGAGGCAGTAATATTTGGTTCAAATAAAATATCAAAAGCAAGTAATCATGGTTTTATTGAACAAAAGAGATCAAATACATACAAATACATGTAATGAAACAATATAATCGTAACTTATGTATGTTATGTTTTATATCAAATCCCTGCAGAGAGCACCAATGGCCTGACGATTGTTTTTACACTTTACAGCACGATCTAGTCCTTGTTTAATATTGACTAAACATTAAATTCAAATGTCCACAGTCTTTAATATTTGGCCACTTCTTTATGATAGAAATGCATCAGCCACTGACGTTTCTTGAATATGTGGACATTAAAACATGCAAAATCAGAGCAAGGGTTTAAACTCTTATTTTGAAGTTTCAATGAACAGTTAGCTTTTTTAAAAAGATAATTTATAAATGATTTACCTTATAAATCTGATCAAAAGCTATTTATGGATTCTCATCTGTGGAATGTGCCATTTCTGGTATTTTGCCGGTTTTTCTAATCGATGGAATCATATAACGACATATAATACTGTTGCGTTATGAGTTCGAATCCTGGCTTGCGGACCTTTCCCCCCCCCCCCCCCCCCCCCCCCCCCAATTCGCTTTTTGTCATCTCTAGACTGTCCTGTCATAATAAAGGCAAAATTTCAAAACTAAATCTTAAAAAAAAATTGCTTCACTGTATTACTTTTAACATTTTTCCCCCTTCTTCCTCCTCCCCAGATGATGGGAGTGGCAGCCTGCAAGCGCGCTCTATTTCCCCTCGATCGTTTTCCTCTAACCCATCATCCAGAGACTCCTCCCCCAATCGAGACCTGTCACTCAGCATCAGCAGGCTCCGCCCCCCCATCATCATCCACAGCTCTGGGAAGAAATACGGCTTCACTCTGCAGACCATTCGTGTGTACATGGGGACCAGCGACATCTACACCATACACCACATGGTCTCGGTGAGCGGAGAATCACTCCTACACTCAGACACTGAGCTTTACGGGTGCTTATCGGTCTGGTTATTCTGATCGCTCTTGCTCTTTCTGTCAGGGTGTGGAGGAGAGCAGCCCTGCCCATGAGGCTGGACTGCGAGCAGGTGATCTGATCACTCATGTGAATGGAGAGTCAGTGCAGGGTCTAGTGCACACAGAGATGATGGAGCTGCTTTTGAAGGTATTCGAACAGAAGCATGCTGGGATTCACTGAACTGTTCTGTAATACTCTGAACCAGACCAAAGATAAATTGTCATTTGAAGGATTTCACAGAAAACACAAGCGTTTTGAACTTTCCAGTGATTTTTACAACGGCTAAGGGTTGTTGTTGCCACACGGTCTCAACTGGCTTATTGTTTTTATAAAATTTTAGGAATAGCAAAATGACAGTGGACACAGACGTTAACAAATTAATGTATTAAATACAAAAATAAAATACAAATTTTTTGATAAATTCTACTAGTAATTTAGTTTGAACAAAAATTATATATCATAATAGTCAAACATTTTTAATAGTTCAACATTTAATAATAATGAATTAGTAAAGTTAAATTTAAAATATAATATAAATTTAGTCAAATATATATTAGTTTTATCTGTTTTGACTAGTAATAGTTTAACTGCAGTTATTTAATGTAATTTTGACAAATTCTAACATTGATTTTTACTATCTGGATTTGTTTTTCACAATATCTGCAATTCAATTTGAGCTAGTAAAATTAATGCTAGTCAAAAAATTGCAGTTACCTTTTGTTCTATGTAGTTCAGATTGTATTATTGCTAAGAAAAATTCAGTTTTAATTTTTATTTATTTATTTGTCAATTTAATTCTAGCTAATAACTGAAAGATTAAAAGATGAAATGGTTTGCTATAAAATATAAGAGAGGTCAAAGATTGTCAGATTAGATCTACGTTCATTATGATTCTCTGAATATACAGAGCGGTAACCAGGTGGCCCTGCAGACTATCGCGCTGGAGGACACATCTATAAAGATTGGGCCAGCACGCAAGCGCAGCTGTAAAGGAAAAATGGCTCGCCGCAGTAAGAGGAGCAAATGGAAGGACAGTCAAGACCGGTCAGGAGAGCTCTTGTTTTTAAGCTCTTATATTATTTTACAAAATATTATTTTTATTTATTTATTTTTTTCAGTGGACAATCCCAATATACAGAGTGCAGGATAAACAATTCCATAAATAATGCCTCTGCATACAATAATACGATTCAGTGAACGCAAATTAGATGCGCAGTTGCTGAAATTGAATTAATGTATTTTAAACAGTATTTACTCAGCAGAAAATATTTAATATCCTTTAACAGCCTAGCAGATATGGTTACTGGCTGATGAATTTGATGTTAATGGTATTCAGTTTGATGTCACTTGCAAGAAATCAAGATCCATCATTGATGTTTTCGTTAACCTGAATAATGTCTGGCGTTCACCCAGGAGGCGCAGTATGCTGAAGAAGCTGTCCAAACAGAGCACCGTCATGCACAGCAGCCGCAGTTTCTCCTCCGGCCTGCATCACTCTGTGTCCTCCAGCGAGAGTCTGCCAGGCTCTCCCACACACAGCCTTTCCTCCGGACCCACAACACCCTGCCGGAGCCCCGTTCCCGACCACACCGCTGGTATGCATGATTTTAACAGATAAGGAAGATGAAAGACTTCAACAAAGTTTTATTTTTTTAATTTTTAATTTATTTTTTTTTTTTTTTTAGAAAGGAAGTGTAAATATTTGTTTCTTTATATTACAAATATAAAGAGAAATATTAAATAAAATGAAGAGAGGCAAAATAAAACCTATTTCTAGGTCACTTATTCAATTAAGAAATGACAAAAAATATATATATATATATTAAAAATATAATTCTTATGATTCTATTATATTAAATATAATTTTGTTTTTTCTTTATATTGTAAAATGAAGAGCTATTTCACTTATTAAATTAGAAAATAGCAAAAAAGTTTGGTAAATGTTTTGGCTATTATATTATGTAGATGTTTTAAAAACATGGAGATAAACATTTAGAAATATTTAAATATTTATTTCTGTTTTCATTTTTTAAAATCATATTTTCATTTATTTTTATTAAATATTTTATATTGTAAAATAAAGAAATATGTAAGATTCAGCACTATTTCTAAGTCACTTATTTAGAAAATCGAACTGTTTTTCTTTATATTGTAAAATAAGGAAATATTTTAGACTCGGCACTAGTTTTAGTTCACTTATTTGATTGTAAAATGACAAAAACGTTTGTTGAATATATTGCATATGGTTATATGCAGAATATATAGAATTTTTTTTGAACGTTTTAATATTTCTTTTTATATTGTAAAATAAATATTTAAGATTCTGCACTATTTCTAGTTCACTTATTCAATTAGAAAACAGCAAAAAAGTTTGTTGGATGCAGATTGAAATATTGCATTTATTTTTTCAGAATATTTCTCTTTACATTGAAGAAATATTTAATATTATGCACATCATTTCTAGTTCACTTACTCTTATTACAAAATGCCAAAAAGGTTGTTTTATTTATATTTTTATTTTGTTACAAATTTTGCCATCCGTTCAGATGCCAGCCTGCCCCAGAATGCCTCTCCGTGCTCCAGCTCTCCCAGTTCACCGGCGGTGCAAATGCGGCCCAGCTCTCTGCACGGCCTTGGGTCTAAACTCAGCAACCAGCGCTACACTAAAGTGGGGAGACGCAAGTCCACCAGCAGTATCCCGCCCTCGCCTCTGGCCTGCACCTCCTCACCGCAGGCCCTGTCCCCTCAGCGCTCTCCCTCTCCCTTACCCAGCATCTCCAAAACCCTCCACTCCTTCCACGGCAAGACCCTGTCGCCCCCCACCATCATTCGGCACGTGGTCCGACCCCGGAGTGCAGAACCTCCGCGTTCCCCTCTGCTAAAGAGAGTCCAGTCTGCGGAGAAACTCTCGGGGGCTTTATTCGCTGACAAAAAGCCCCACGCAGCCCGTAGACACACGCTAGAGGTCCCGCACTGCGAGGTGGACATCCCGGGAGAGGCCGAGGCCGAGGGGGCCTGTGGTGCCACATACACGGCGGATCACAGCAGGCTGGGCGGATACCTGTGCGCCCAGAGACTGAGGGACTGGCCCGGCGAGCGCATGGAGCAGATCGTCGTAATGCGCAAGCTGAATCTCTCCGAACGTCGAGATTCCTTCAAGAAACAAGAAGCCGTGCAGGAGGTGAGCTTTGACGAGCCGGATGACAGGGCTCCTCCAATGCCCCCTCAGACGTCTGCGTCTGCTGGCGCACGTCTCAAGCAGATGACGGGTGAGATGCAGTCGGAGGAGGAGTGTTTGGCGAGGAGGAATCCGCTGGTTCCCCAGATCGCCGTGCAAGGATCAGAGAGCGAGGAAGCGGATGACTGGAGGCTTTGCTCGGATGAAGACGAGGAAGAGGTCGAGGAAAACGTGAATCGGGGCGATCGTGCCAACAAAGACGACCCGCGCTCCTCAGCAGCTGCGCACAAAGCCGCCGAGACAGCGAAGCCGGAAACGCATCAGAGTCCAGAAAAACGCAAACTGAAAGAGAGATAAATGACTGAAGACTGTTACATATCCGCAGGCTTCTCAACACACCCGCTGAGATGTTTGTTGCCACGCAGATTAAAGAGTGGAGTATTTTATTAGCGTGTAAGTGGAAGTAAGCTAGTCTTATGCAGGGAATATTTATGCTTTTTTATTTATAATGTACACTGGAGACATACTGTTGGCCAAAAAGAAAACTTGACGGTTGCTAGTACGTTTTTCTCACCTTCTGTGAACCTGCTGAGGAGGGAAATTGAATGACTTGATTTTTCTATGAAAATGTGCAAATGCTTCGAATTCATTTCATCCTCCAAGAGCTTTTCATTTTTGCACCAACATTGTGATTTTAAAAGCTGTTGAATGGAATTGTCATTTGGCCCTTGTCATGTATTATTTTATAATCTCAAAGCGTTTCCAGAGCATTTGAAATAATACGTGCGAAGGAAAAAGGGCTCTGTTGTGCTGAACATTTGGGCTTCAAGTAACTTGACATGTTGGTCAAGGTGTCCAAAAAAAACAGTACAATGTATTTGTGGCTTTCATGCATCAAACCAAATAGGACAGTTTTTAACCGTTATATTTTTCCTTTTTTTGTTTGTTTTTTTAAGATGAATTTAGATTTAAAATATTTTAAACTACAGGGATAGTTCACCTAAAATTAACAAATTCTGTCATTTACTCTTCTTCAAGAATTCCAAAAGATATCCAAAAAAAAAATTCCATACTGTGGGAGTCAGTGGCAACCAAAAACTGGTTACCCGCATTCTTTAAAATATCATGTTATGTTCAACAAAATAAACTCAGACAGGTTTGGAATGTCATGGGGGTGAGTACATGATGAGAGTTTTCATTTTTGGGTGAACTATCCCTTTAAATTCCTTTCCTGACCCTCTGGAAACCTAAAAGTTTTTAAGTTTATAAAATGTATTCTTTAATTTAACATCCAAAATCCAAATGTCATCCATTCAGTTTTAAGGTATATTTTCACAGTTCCCACAATTCTTTTTTTTGCATGTCTTTAATTTTCCTTAAATATTCTTTCTGTACACTTTTTTTTTTTTTTTTTTTTTTTTTTTTTCACCCAGAGTTGCATGTTAAGTTTACCTGCAACCTAAAAAAAAAATCTCAAATATTCACAGGTGCTAAGATGAACGGGCTTAAGGACACCTTTGAAAAATAGTAAGAAATATTAAAGCATGCAGTCACATATCTCATACTAACTAGAACTCATTCACGTGTGCTGTTAAGAGAAATCACTGCGTAACAAACTACGTTATAAAGAGTTTTCCATGGACTGTTGGCCCGTTGGAAGTCCTCACAAGCTTTTGTACTTGGAGTAATGTTTACATTTTTTTTTTTTATATATTTGGATTTCTACTGTGCAAAGGGATCTGTATGGCCTGTTTTTAACTTAATTCCAAATGTGTGCAGACTGAAGTCAGTGTTTGGAGGCTTCAGTTAGATTATGGTTTTAAAGTTCGGTTGATGTCATTGTTAATAGGCAAATCTCTCAAACGTTGCACACGTCAGACTGGACGTTTTTGTGTTCATATGCATGACTCTCCTCTAATACACTTTTTCTAAGCTGAATTTGTTGTTATTTGAATCTAATGGACAGTATTTTTATTGCATGAGAAGGTGCAACAGTCAATTGGATGCTGTTAGTCAGTCAGGTCTTTATATAGGAGAGCACATGTCTGACAAGTTCAACATTTCTGTTATATTTTTGAGGTTTATTGTTAATTGTAACCTCTGTGTAACGTTTTTTGCATCAGGCTACTGTAATTGTAAGACCAGTTTGTGTAAATTTTAATAGGCAGTATTTTTCCGCCTGTCAGCCGACCAATTGCATGCTGCATGTTCAGTGAATACACAGTACACGTTGGCATGGCATACTGAGTGCAGTATGTGTTTAATGGTCAAGTATAACCAAGCCTTTGAATTACAGTAATCTTTCAAATCATTTCAAGTTATGCAGACCCCGTTGTGACATTTTATCCCTCTGTAATCACAGACTTTAGTGGATGAAGTGTTTGTCATGTGGATCGTGTTCAGACGAGGCAGGGTCACTATCTGCTCTTACATTCACACTACAGCTTCACAGCACTGGAAATCCATCATCTATATATCCTGGTGTGCTGCTGGTTTCTTCCATTTTTCCAGAATTGTCAAGACTTACTGATTATTGGTATGTGTTTGTAAAAAAAAAAAAAAAAAAACTTTTTATAAATATTTTTTAATGTTATAACTGTTCGTCTGATGATGTTTTGTTATAAATCATTCACTGGTTAAGAGGGAATATCGTTACTTGTTTTTCTTTTAAAAAAGCATTTTATAAATGAGCAATATCATTTGAGTTGGATTGTGATATGGCTTTATATCAGCATGGGTGTGATTCGGCTATTTATAAATAATAGTAGTAGTATTTAGTAATATTTAGTATTGAGAAAACGTGTGCGTGTGTGTGTGTGGTAGTGATAGTAATTTTAGTTACCGCCATTGGATGGCGCTTCACTTCATAAAGGGGCGGTCACACTCCACTTTTCGTTCCATTGATTCCATTCATATGCATGCGAATTGGTCAGACTGGAAACACAAGCTGTGCAAAAGCTTTCGCATTTCGCTGCGTTCCAAAGTTCAAGCTTGGTTAACTCTGGCCTGCGAATTCGCATCAAGTGATACCGTGTGACAAATGGCAGATCGATGTGTCACAGCATGACCTCCTATCTGAATTAAAAGAACAAATTTAAAACTGCAGTGCTGCAGGAAAGTGGAGTAGGTTGTATGTTTTTACATTTTAGATGTATTATAATTTGTTACGTTGAATTTGTTTTTTTTTTTAAACGCTGCACAGCGTGACGTCATATCACGACCATTGCAGCATGCGAAACAATTTCGCATGCTCAAAGTCTAGTGTGACTGTGGCTTAAGAAGCATCCAACAAACACAATGAGCAGCGTTATCATGGGAAATCCCTTTAGCAGATGAAAGAATATGACAAAGATATCGCTTTTCTCAGCAGACATTCAAACTAATGTTTTATTGTGAATGAGATTGAGCTGAAGAATGAATACTGTATCAGATGCAGCTGTATTAGATCTCTTTCTCATAATATACTGTACTCTAAATAATACAATAACCTTTCAACTTCAAAGAAGCAACTTGGTGTTTTTGAATTCATAACGCTTGGGCTCATCTGTTAGGGGCCGTTCACACTGAATGTGTTTTTCCACTCTGTTGCGCTACTTTCCCAATGTTTTTCCTGTGTAAACGCGCTTTGCGGCACTTATCTCAAGACCCTGTGTTTTTCCACATTCCACTGCCCCGTCTCGCGTTTTTCAAAGTAAAAACGCATTCTGCGTGAACTGGCAATTAAACGGCGAACTTGAGAATCTGCGGAAGGAAGTAGTTCCTCACAGGGACACTCCATTGTTGTTTCCTATTTATTTACACGCTTATGCCATCAAACTGTTATATAAAAACAACATTGTTCTTATAGCCATGCGATATGGCTCTATATCAGCACGGCTGTGCTTACTACTTACGCCACTTGGCCTGCGGCCAAATCACAGCCAATATAGGGCGATATTGCACCTATAATAATAAGCAATATTTGTTTATCAACATGTTTTACCACCATTTGCCTTTATACTGCTTCCGATCGTCTTAGAATATAATTTTTGAATAGTTGAATGTCATCTATGTATAAAAACATCTGCTAGTTGGTTTAGAGATGTTGGGGAATTAGGATGTCATTACCTAGTTTTTTAAACATATATACTCCATGATAGAGAGATACCATCCACATTGAACCTTCACTTCTAAAAAAATAAAAGTTCTTTATTGGCATTGGTGGTTCCATGAAGAACCTTTAACATCTATGGAACCTTTCCATTCCACAAAAGTTTCTTCAGAATATTACAAAGTTTTTCACACTAAGAAAAAATGGTTCATTTAATATTGCTGAAAGGTTCTTTAATGAACCAAAAATGGTTCTTTAATATTATCTCTGCAAAAACCACCCTCTTGGAACATTTATTTTTAATAGTGTTTCCAACACAGGAACATATTGGCCCACACATGCTAAAAAAAAGTCAAATATCTGTTTCTACTTATTGGATCATTTAGTTAGGTTACCAGATTCACTTTTTTGAATCTGTCCATGTTTAACCTGGTCTCTCACATTATTTGCTTTTGTATGGATTAAACCATGTACTTTGGCCATTTCAAAACATCTGCTCTGAGTTCCACTGTACAAGTCCTAAGTACTAAGACGACCAGAATAAAGCATTTAACCATGGGAAATCATCCCTGCACTCCATCTCCAGCAACTATAGACAGTATTTACAGGGTTGCTCAGGACAGTGGGATCCTTCCTGACATCACTCTTGATGGGACGGTGGCAAACCTCTTGTCCCTCAATTCCAGCACTGCGCTCAACCTGCAGTATGCAGCCGTCCAGCAAAGCTTGACCACAGACCAGCTGGCAGCTTTAGACACCAACCTCACCTCTATTTTCGGGCAGCGTACCAATGTATCTTATGGAGGTGTTGGAGTTGTGGCACTCGCTTTATCTTTCCTTTTAGACGCTCTAGTGTCCAGTATTGTCAGTCAGATGGATGGAGTGACCACGGACCCATTTAAGAAGCCATTCGGATTAGACGACTCTTCGGAAATCGGCAGCATTGCGAGTGAGTACCTCAAACTGGTGTCTAAGAGGGCCAATGACATCGATGAAATGGGAGAAATAACCGAACTCTATGACCAGAAGCTGAAATACGCTCTGATCGAGCTCTATGAGAGCATGACTGTGGATCATCAGCTGAACACCTATAGCATTAAGCAGTGGATCAATGGAGCAGCCATCCACCTGCACATGAGGATTCATGGGATTCGTTTGGCATCCGTACCTAAAGGCACGGCCGAATCGCTGCGTTTGTCGTACCGAACGGGGTTGGTGAGAATAATGCAGCTCTACACAGCTTACTTGAGGCAGTATGTAAGAGAAAGGTCCACCATGCAAGGTCCTCCGCTAAAGGCGGGATTCTTAATCATTGAACCCGGTAAGAAGGTCAGACACCGCGTGGTCCACAACACCTGCCAATCACAGGCTATTGCCTCAACGGTTGTGGCCCGAATTTTATCTGCGCAGAATATTGGAAAGATAGAACGATTTTTCGATGAAGCTGGTCAAATCTTAGACAGCTTGCTTCAACAGAGAGACACATTTGAACTTCACAGACGACAGCGAATGAAATCGTAATTTCATCTGAGGTGATTTGAGCTATTTTTTTAATGCTACATATATTTTGTTGTTTAAACACACTACATTGTTAAACTACACCATGTTTCGGAATAGTTACATTTCTGCTGTTTTTGTTGAGTTTAAATAGCATTGCCATTTTATGCTAACTGTGTGCTGGATGTATTAGCATTACTTAAGCTTGCCGTTAATAAATAAAGATAAAACCATGGTGGTGTTGTATTATATAATAATTGTTACTTTTGTGTTGCTTTTGTGGAGCATAAGGAATGCAAGAAATATAGCCTATATTTAATGTGCTATTAACCCATTGAATGATGCTAATAAAGATTATAAATATCAGTTATAAAACTTCATGAATTAGAGTATATCTTTCAAGTAATGAAGCAGCCTTACCTTAATTCTTGACAAAGAATAATATACCTGTCAGGGACATTTACTGTTGCTCATACTTAAGCAAACGGCTAAACTAAAGGTGCTGTAAGTGTTATTAGCCATTTTGCTAACTTATGCAGTTTTGCTCATTTCCACCCCACAGAAGCACTATGTCTAAAACAAATAATCAAGTTTAGATGTTTTGGCCGGTTAGTACGGGGTTAGAATTGTTTTGTATTTCTAAATAGATTATGATCCACAAATTAATTTTATAAGATTCACAAAAATTAAGCAAATTTACAATGAACAAGATGCACAAATATATAGGAGTTTCCCAATAATCAATTGAATTCACAAATCAAATGATATTTGCAATAAAAAAAATATTTAGAATGTAATTGGTTGAAGCTAGAATGTGATATGATTGGTCAGCATAATGTGGCTGCCATCTGATTGGCTTGTGTAGAGGGTGGGTGGAGTCTAAACCAGTTTGTGATTGAAAGGTTTCACAATCCATAAATGCACAAAGTGTGAAAATTTTTTATGAGAATTTTTTTTAAAATGTATTTATAATTCTAACCTCATAAATGAGCTGCTGCTGGTGGATGTAAAAACGACACCAGCTGGCAATCAAGCATCTTTCTCTATTGACAACCATTCAAAAATATCTGCATTCTGATTATTTTTTTAATATATAAATGTAAATATTGAATATAGTACATGTTTTATCTCAGATTTCTGAAGGGCTATTAAAAGCACTAAATGGATTTTAGTTTTTGGATTTTAGCTTTTATTTTCCCTGCCTTCTGCCTTTGAAGTTTTAGCTCATGTCGCTATTAAAGGGTTAGGGATTGTGCACCTTCTTGTAGCGCTATCAAGTGTTAATATGACTCATGTTTCCAGAG
>JAFVLL020038786.1:0-35875 GCA_021397915.2 Tor tambroides
GGAGAAGTGCTCACTAACACAGATTTAGACAGATTTGTGAACAATATTTGAGAGAAATAGACCTTTTGTGTACACAGAAAAAGTCTTAGATCTTTTGAGTTCAGCTCATGAAAAATGGGGGCAAAAACAAAAGTGTTGCGTTTATAATTTTGTTCAGTGTAATTCACGAGTCTACTTACCTTATGAAAGCTTATTCCTCGATCTCAGCTGAGTCACACCAGCAACTTCCCAACACCACTATCACCAAATAATTTTGCATGATCTACCATCAAGGTTCAATGCAGCTTAAAACAAGCTTACCTCTTTCTAGCTGTTCACAGAAAAATCACGATACAACATTTGTATTTCCATGGATGCATACTGTGATGTTTTTATGGCAAAATAAAAAGAAAAAAAGAAAAGAAAAAAAGGGGGGTTAATTTGGCCATCAAACAATTAAATTAAAACTAGTGCAATATTTTTCTCTGTAATTACTGTGCAAATATATACTTGCTCTGTGTTTAAGCCCAACTTGTTCCTCCCTTATTCCATGTAGTTACAGTGTAAATACAACATTTGCAGGCTGTAAATTAAAGTGGTGCTTGTTCCCCCCTTATTCCATGTAGTTACAGGGTAAATACAACATTTGCGGGCTGTAAATTAAAGTGGTGCTTGTTCCCCCCTTATTCCATGTAGTTACAGGGTAAATACAACATTTGCGGGCTGTAAATTAAAGTGGTGCTTGTTACCTCCTTGTTCCATAAATACAAAATTTGCGGGCTGTAATTTAATGGTGTTTGTTCCCCCCTTATTCCATGTAGTTACAGGGTAAGTGGCTACAACAAATTGCTCTGAAACAACTGTTTATACCGTAGGTCATACATACATATCAGGTAATATATCAATAAACATGGTGACTGTTTTATTTAATTCAAATATTGTTTGAAATTTGGGTTTTTAAATTAAAATCACACACAATATGACAACAGTAACAACACAAGCAACAGATAATAAAAGATAAAAATTTATTACACCAGTTCAGAAAAAAGCAAAGCAACTCCGTACTTATACAGTTTATACAGTTAAACCAAATTCTTTTGAAAAGAGAACCTCGAGTTAACACCAGATTTAACGTTTTAACACGACATTACGCGACTTTACGACCCCACTTGCTAAAAATAATATATTGAAAACGTCTGTCAACATTTCTTGTGATTGTACAAGGCATGCAATTAGGTAATGTGTATATAATATGCAATATATTACACCAACACTTACCGCTTGTAATCTTAGTATGCTGAAATGATGGTTTAAATTTAACGCATGCGCAATTCCACAAATTTCACTGCTGCGCATGCGCATTAACCGAAGGTATGCCATTCTGATGGGTATGGTGTTCCGTCAGAACACCGGCTCTGCTAAAAGAGCCAATCGCTAATCTGTAAAGTCGGCGCGTCACTGCAGCTGCCGTTAGAAGTCCCAGTTGCTATGGAAACAGTCAGCTTTCTGAGACGTGCGCTTAGGACAGCGTATACACACTGGCTGATCTAGCCTTTTTAACACTATTTGAGTAATAGAAACAACATTTATGAGACAGTTGTCAGATCTCATTTGTGATTTCAAATATGAAATCTAATCGTAAGCTTGATGAACAATTTTGGAGAATATCGGTCTCTCGACATTGCTTCAGAAGCTACTCACTGGGGAAACACCTTTCTCCAAGAAATACTGAAGCCTGATTGAATATCTCTACTGCACTGCAAAAGCCAATGGCGTTCAAGCGCACAAATATGGGAGCGGCACCGCCCCCTATATAACGCGTCACTTGGCAACCATTTCCTCTGAATATTTCCCTTCATACTGCACACTAGTAGCTTTTCTCGCCACAGATTCATTGGCGAACAAGTGGATTGATTTCTTCCCCTTCCAGCATTCTGGTGAGATTGACAATGTCAATCAAGCCTTGCAACCTCTGCACGGAGCCCATTAAGCTCCCAGACAGACATGGGTCGTGCGTTTTTTGCCTGGGTCGCGGCCACGCTTAAGCCCCAATTGTCAAGCCCAGCTGTCCTCTTTGTGAGGAGGGGCCAGGTGCATAAACTTAGCCTGTATGTTAAGATAATGTCTTAAGTACAAGTTTGACCAACTAGCAGTTAGTCAAAGGGTAATCAGTCTTATTTGTGGATTCCACTTAGACTAATCTTTGCTTTTACGTAAATGAATTTAAAAAATACAACTAATCTTAAAGAAAAAAAATTAGACCTTTTATGCAACGGCCCAAGATGAAACTCAAGACTCTCCATAAACGGATAGCCTTCCATCTCAAAGAACAGTTCGCAGCAGCCCTCCTCCATCGCCTATGTTGAGCAGCAGAGAAAGAAGCTGCGTCACCCTGAGGCAGAAACTGGCATGTTCAGTGGTGAGCCCACACCGGCTCATTGCCCACGTGCCTCTCTCTCTCCTGGCCCAAACTCCTCCCCAGTGGCGTAAACTAAAGCAGCTTCTGCCCCCTTCTGGCGCTGAAGACGTAGTATCTTTTGGGGCCTCCGATGAAGAACGTGAGGACACCATGTCAACTGCTGTCTGTCAACTTGACTGATTGGGCTCCCAGTCCCATGGAGGATTTTCCCGCATCGCAACACAATGAGGCCACCCATGCAGATGAAGAGTTCATCCGTATTATATCCAAGGCAGTGGAGGAATTCGAGCAGGGGACTGGTTTGTTTCTGTGGAAAGATGCATACTTCCATATCCAGATAGCCCCTCGACACAGGCGCTTTCTGAGATTTGCATTTGAGGGAGTTGCATACCAGTTTACAGTCAGCCTGTCCTAAGCCCCACACACATTCACAAACTGCATGAATGCTGTTCAGTGCGCATTCTAAACTATCTGGATGACTGGCTGCTTATGGCTCATTGAGAGATCACTTGGGACAATCACAGGCATACGCTTATCAACCACCTACAGTGTTTGGGGTTTACGATCAATTTTCAAGTGATGATGGGACGTTTGCACATGCAAAATTGTCACAATGGACGCATCATGCAAGAGCTCGGGAGCCCTTTACGATAGCAGCCCAGCTTTTGGTGTTTGGACAGATGCAGAGAAGGCGTGGCACATAAACTGCCTGGAATTGAAGGCAGTTCATCTAGCCCTCAAGCATTTTTATACTCAAGTCCACCACCAGGATGTTCTCATTTGTTCATAAATCGCCAAGACGGCATCAGCTCGGGCCCCCTCTTGAGGCTTGCGACAACTCTCCTGTTATGGGCAGATCAACATCTTCTATCTATTCGAGCTGTCCATGTCCCCGGCCGTTTGAACTGTGGAGTGGACATGCTGTCAAGACAGGGTATACTCCGAGGAGAATGGAGGTTGCAACCTCAAACAGTGAGTATGATTTGGAACGTCTTTGGGCCAGCGGAGATGGACTTTTTCGCATCAGCAGAGAATACTCACTGCCTACTATTCTTTTCCCTAGCGGAACAATCCACTCTGGGAGTGGATGTACACACCCACTGCTGGCCGAGAGCATGCAAATATGCATTTCCACCAGTAAAACTCCTCCATCAAGTGCTGTGCAAGATCAGTGAGGAGGAGGAAACAGTGCTGCTAGTCGCGCTGAAATTACCAACACAGCCTTGGTTCCCGGACCCGCTAGAACTGTTAACGGGGCCCTCCTGGACAGTCCCGTTGAGGAAGGACCTCCTGTCTCAAGCAGGGTGCTCGATCTGGCATCCCAATCTGGAATTGTGGATCTGCACATCTAGTCGCTCAGTGGAGCTTGCCACTAGCCACGCTCCCTCAGCGCATGCTTAATACTATTTCTGAAGTGAGAGCCTCTTCTACAAGGCGCCTGTATACTCAGAAATGGAGAGTCTTCGAGAACTGGTGCAATTCAAGGATGGAAAACCTTGTGAATTGCCCGACAGCATCTATACTATCCTCCTTGCAAGAGCACTTAGACGGTGGCTGCACACCTTCCACACTCAAGGTATACATTACAGCTATATCAGCATTCCATAAGGAGATTGACAGTCAGCCGGTGACCAGGAATGATCTAGTGGTTCTACATGAACCCTTCTTGCCCACCCACTATCCCCACTTGGGATCTAGCTTTGGTACGAAAAGCATTGTTGTGTCCACTGTTCGAGCCACTACAGTCCATTTCCGTAAAAATGCTCTCTTATGAGAAAACGCTTTTGCTAGCACTCGCTTCGGTTAAGCGCATGGGTGACATACACGCTCTTTCAGTCAACAACTCCTGCATGGATTTTGGCCCTGGTGACTGCAAGGTTGTTCTCATACCTAGGGAGGATTATGTCCCTAAAGTGCTCTCAACATGGTCCAGAGCCCAGGTTATAACTCGGCTAGCATTTGCCCCAAATGATTTTGCAACAGGGGAAAGCCCCCCTTCGCAACCACTCTGTCTCCTACCCCATCTGCATGTTTATGTTGAGCACACTAGACAGCTGAGACGCAACGTAAAATTGATTTTAGTATATAAACTGTTTATCATCTATTTTCAGTAAGACTGAATAAATGTTTGTGCGGTTGCCATTAATTGTCCCAATGTCTGTTTTAAAAACAGTGGAATTAATTCACTCCTTGTTTTGCTTAATGAAAGCCTCCTTTGAGATCATTTTGACAGGCATGTTTATTGTGCATTATTTTCAACATGTTTTGTGTGGCAAAACAGAAGCTGGACCGTAATTCGCAGGCAATGTATCTGGTTGCCATGACAACCTCATGCGCTTGCTGTAGATCCTTAAAGGGTACATAACACACACAGTTTCACCCAATCTCATGTTAATCTTGAGTACCTATAGAGTAGTACTGCATCCTTCATATCTCCAAAAAGTCTTTAGTTTTATCATATTTATAAACGAAAGATACAGCTTTACGATTCTCTCAGAAAACAGCCGAGCTCCTGGAGGCGTGCCGTGTGGGCGGAGCTAAAGAGTCACAAGCACTTGCGGCGACTGCAACAAAACACAGACATTTGATGCCGTTTCACTTACTGTCTGCAGTTATGAATCATGACCGGGATCTTTTATAGCTGGGACCGTTCCATCTTTCAGCATCAAACGATGTGCAAATCCAGCATCGAACTGGGCCTTGTTTATAAAACGTTCATCAACAAACAAACTTGAGAAACTCCGTTGCTGCCCCGGAAAAACAAACTGCATCCACTTTTTACGTAACGCTGGGTTCTTCGGGAAGCTGAACAAGGTTATCTTTCCCTTACAACCAAAAACACACTTCTTTAGAGACATTCTTCTCGAGCGAGTCCTGTTCAGTGCAGTTAAATGAAGCGTGTTGATGGGCGCACTCTTGGGGCCTGTACCATGAAGCCGGATTAGCTGGCTAGCCAGGTAAGTTTCAGTTTAGTTTGCACCAATCCTGGGTTTTAGGTACCATGAAAGTGGCTTGGCTTTTAGCTGCGTTCATTGCCATAGTAACTTACACTCCACAGCTAACCTGCTCCGAGGCAGGTTATGTTCTGAGTTAGAGATCTCAAACTGAAATTGGACCAATCAGATGTGAGCAAAGTGACACATGTCTGACACACAAAAAAAAATCACTCCCCCAGTTTCTCTTCCTACAAATTAAAGGTCACTATGAAGTATCTTAAAAAAAAATACAACAAAATTGTCTGGCTTTAATGATAATTACAATTTACATATGATTTATATAATTTTAATATGATTTATATTATTATTACTCCATTACACACAAGCACCTTTAGTTTAACAATTATTATAAAACATTCATTTACATGAATATTAATATATACAGATCATATGTAATATAAATAAGTGGTAGAATCAATAACACTTTAAAAATGGCTACATGTGACCTTACATGCTTGAGTCTCTATCACTATATATTATCAACTATATAAACTAACTTCACAAGTTTCACTTGTGACTGCACTGATAGAGCAAGATAATTTCCTTTATTTGTCCTCTTTCATGGACAAGTACTTCAGTGGAAATGCGTTTAAATTCATCATATTCTTTAATCTCTTAACCTTTAACAAAAGAGTTTTGAATCTCGCTGGCTCTCTCGCAAGAAGTGAATCACACTTGCTCTGTGTTGTGATTGGCTGTTCACCGCTGATGTCACACTTTCATGTGCACTTGCTCCATTAACTCAGGATCAAGCCTGAGTTGACAGAGAAAGTTGATGATCAGCTTCATGGTACCAACAAAGCCAGATTGGAGTGGTTTGGTTTTGTCAACTCAAAACTTATCCTATAACTCTGAATTTGTTCATCTACCATCATGGTACAGGCCCTTGCTCTCCCTCTGGTCTATGCGTGCGCGGGCGCGTGCTTCCGGGAGAAATGCCCATATAAGGCGTTCCACCCTCGTCTATGTCATGAAGAGCCACGATCGAATTAAAACTCTCCAAAACTTGTACTAACCCGGAAGTAAGATTTTTGTTACAGAAATACTCTGTCATACGTCCAAATTATTTTTTTAAACTTTGTCCATGCTTAGCATGAGAATCCAACTCTTTAACAGTGTAAACAACTCTGAATGCATGAAACAGTATTGTTACCTCCCCCCCCCCCCCCCTTAATGTAATCAGTGTGAATTTGTAGACTTACTAGGCCTATAGCAAAACTAAAATGTGATTAAAAGTGTGACTGACAAAGTCGACCAAATCGATCGGATGATGTGACCACCTAAAGAGCTTCTCCGTCACCAGAACCATCGCTGATATTGCCTTGATTGAAAAAACTTTTTGATATTTTTACTTCAACTTATATAGAGTATTTGAAGACAGATTACTTACAGGCTAGGCTACTGCTAGAAAAAAAACTAGCTAATTGTAATGAGCCAGAACAGACCACGTAGAGTCTTCTACTTATAATTTCGGTCAGATTCTACTTATAATTATTAATAGCCTATTGAAGCATTTATTATGCTGAAAATGTACTTTGTGCACTCAACATCTCTACATCTGACTTGTCCCAATTGATTACTAAAATAAACAAAACCTTCACAACATCAGTCTAAAGTACAAATGTTTTCAAACTTGTGCAACCTTAATACAAGGTTTCAAAGCTTTTGTAACAGCGTTTGCAATTCGAAGCTGAATTGTGGAATAATTACAGGAATAATTTGTGTACCTGAAAAATAACTGAAAATGGTGGTTTTACAAACGCTACTGATGCTCTGTGCTGGGAGTTCACTTGCAGAAGATTTATTTTCACCAAATGTGAACATTATTGCTGAGCTCGAGAAACTGAAAAACATGGATGAAAGGATACAAAAATTAGAAGAAACACTCGCCAAAGTATTGAGTGAGAATGAAGGTAAGGTGGAAGGCGAACAGTGTTTACATTTTTTTTTAAACATGTCATAGAAAAAAACTTTATAATTTAAGAATTATTTTAAAGACATTACAACTTACGTCTGTTTAAGTTCTTTGTTTAGCAACATTGTAACATTATCATATCAATGTATATTCTGAACAGCTTTGAAAACCATAGTCCATGATTCACAAAATAAGCTCGAGTCTTTCCAAAAAGAGAATGAAGGCAAGTAAAAGGCATACTTTGTTGCCATATACATTTAAATGTTTTAAATTACATATTTTACTTTATTATACATTTCACACAAGTCTATTTGTTTACTCACAGCCAAAAAGGTTGCCTTTTCAGCTGGACTTCTGGCATCTGGAACAGGACACACTGGGCCCACTAACACTCCGAAAACTTTGGTCTACAAAAAAGTGTTCAGTAATATTGGAAGTGCCTATGACCCAAACACTGGTAAGTTCTGTAAAGAGAATACCAAGACAAATGCAGAATCCTGTTCCCATATGATATTTTCTGTGGCTACTTTATACATGTGCATTGCAGGTGTTTTTACCGCACCAGTGAAAGGAGTCTATTACTTCAGATTTTATGCTCATTCTCATGGTGGAACCACAATGGCTGTCAGTCTCTTGAAGAATGGTGCAACCCAGTGCTCTCTGCATTCTTGGAAGCCTTCCTCCAATGGTAATGCCAGCAATGGTGTTGTTCTCACTCTGGAGATCGGTGATCAAATTTCTACACGACTTTGGGCGAACACCTGGGTTTATGATGATCCAGCAAGTTACACCAGTTTCAGTGGTTTTCTGATTTTCCCCTGGTGTATGTCTGAATCTTGTATGTCCTATCCAGTGCAGGATGCAATGTGAAACAATTATTGTAATGGAACTTAATTGTTCCCGTTTAAGTAAACCGCATAAAGAAAAGGAGATCATTGCTTTTTAGTTACAATGTTTAAGTCTAAACAAAACACAGTGAAGAAGAATAAAGGAGCTAAGCTCATGTGATTTTTCTAATTGAACATTTACTTAAACCAAACGTCACTGAATTTTGCTTCACTTTCATTCTTACCCCCATTTGGTCAGACACCAGCAAAGAAGCAGAAAGTTCATAAACAGTGAAAATCAGACATTTAAAGTTCATAGTGTGCAGTGAAATAGTAAAATCATACTAAAATAGTAATCATACTTCACATCAAATTCATGTTACTGGTGATATGAAAAAAGAATTAAAAACAATTAAAAACTAAACTAAAAACAATATGTCCTCACTACTAATCTTAAAAAGAATCACTGACATTGTTGCATGATTTGCCAGTTTTATAAAGCCTGCCCTAACCCTAGGGTTATGTTCGCAAAACAAAAAACAAAAAATTAATTTAATATTTTATTGAAATTTTCCTGCAGAATTATTCTGAAACAGGGTAATATAAAAAAGACTGGTAAATACAAACATACATGTTTCCTGGAAGCTTCTCTGCTCTCTGTAATAGAGGAGCCACTCAAGTTTCCCCTTTTAAAATACAAATTTTATCTTTGCTCACAGAAAAAAAAAAATCCCATAAGACACACAGGGATCAGGCCAGTTTCACTCTGAGAATACATAATGGACATATTCTGCTAGTGAAAAATAAAAACCTCTCAGGTTCAAGTCAGAATGATTAAGATTAACTGGAGAATGTAATGGTTTCTGTTGTTTGAAAACAGACATTTGTCTTCAAGGTTGAGAGACACTTCAAAAGCCTGAAAAGATGTCATGCTAACATTAAAAATAAATTGACATCAGTAAAACTGATGTAACTGTAGTGTCAGTTATTATAAGAGTGCAGGCATCTACATCATAACAGACAAATCTTTTAAAGACCGGCTTCAACCTTTCAAAAGAACTGAAAGGGCTGAGTTTTGAGTGCGTGTCTCATATCCGCAGTGTTTAAAACAACCTATGAGTCATCACCATTAATGCTGTCACCATCATCTTCCCCTTCTTCGTGCTCACCTTCTTCCTCCTCTCCCTCTTCATTCTCTCCTCCCTGGCTTTTAACCTGAGAACAACAAAAAAAGCTTGTTAGTGTATCTGTACAGTATCCAGCACCAATTACAACACAACCTGCATCATGGATTTTTTTGGGGGTTTTTTTACACATACCTCTTCCTCCTCCTCCTCTTCCAACAAATCCCTCTCCTCCTCAGAATCATTTATTTCTTGCTCTTCCCTCTCTCTGTCTTTCTTGCTGGAATGCTGAAGGGAGGAAGCCTCACCCACTTCTGCCTTCACACTCTTCCCCTCTGAGTTAAAAAAAAAAACAACAACAAAAAAAAACACATGAGTATACAATAAATATAGCAAATGGTAATAATAATTCTATATAATTTTCTTGAGCTATAACTTTAAGCACCACATCAGCATATCAGAATGATTTCTGAAGGATCATGTGAAGGATCAGTTCTGGCATAATGTTGTTTTAAATAATTTACAAAATTCTTTGGAATACTGTCTGGGCCCATTTTGACATTATCTGGTGACCCTGCTACAAAAACTCTGGGGGAAACCACGAAGAACGTTACCAGATTTCTTGTTGTGGTCTTTCTCCATCCTGTCCAGACTCTCCAGAAGATAGTCAACCTTGTGTTTGATTTGAGCAAGCTCTCTCTTAATAGTTTGGAGGTCATCTGCTTTCACTGAAAGAAAAAAAAAAAAAACAATGCATGTGCAAAGTGACAAACCAACCAAGGTCAAAAATGTAAAATAAGAAAAGGAAGGCTAATAGTGACAATGCAGACAAAAATCAATGAATGTTAATTTTTAATGCACTTGTTACTGACAGAATAAAATGAACCTCTCTAGAGGGAAAATAATAAAAAAGGCACTGACAGGTTCGAGAAGATGTCCGTTGGCTACTCTTGGACGAAGTGGAAAAGCTGGACTTGGTGCGGCGGCTGGTTCCCCCACTCACACTGACCCGTGGACGTTTGGAAGGGATCACAGCCCGTGAGAGAGGTGGTGGTGGTGGAGGGGGCACATGGGAAGGATATGAATACATTCTGCACAACACAAGCAAATTTTAAAAAAAAATAAATCACACATTTATAAATTCACACTGGCACAGTGTTTGTGCAGATCTTACCTGTCATAGTAATCTCTCTGGAAATCATAATCAAGCTCAAACGTAGGACTACTGCTGGAGAGATTTTAGAAAATGATTAGAGATTTTGGCAACAAAATTTCTAATTGAAATAAACCAATAAAATGGGTGAAAATACATAAGAAGAAATTTTTCCTTACCTGTACATATCTCCGGCCGATCGCTTTGTTGTGTTTGACCTGTGAGGTTTGGGCTCTCCTGCTAAATTAATGTCTGATGGAAAGACAAGGTCCTTGTTCAATTAAGAGGTAAAAATATGATAAGATAGTCTAGGATTCTTTTTAATGTCCTCACCGAGCACTTGTCCAACAATCATCCGGCCGTCCTCTTCTGCTACAGCCGTCCGTGCGTTCCTCTCGTTGGCGTACTGGACGAAGGCATAGCCCTTGTGCACAGAGCAGCCAACAATCTTGCCGTATTTGCTAAAAATGGCTTCAACATCTGCCTTGGTAACCAGCATAGTGTTCAGGTTCCCGATGAAGACCCTTGAGTTCAGCGACCGTGGGTCTGTCTTATTTGTGACATTGCTGGCAAACAGCTGACTAGTGCTGGGAGAATGACTAGTACAGGAATAAGGAGGAAGAAACATTAGTATATTTTCCAAAGGGAAAGCAATACATTTCCTAAATCAATATTTGACATGGAAAGAAAGTGTTGATGATTACGACTCACTCCATGGCGTCAGTGCAGGTCAGTTGTCTGTTTGTCAATGTGAGCAGGCCGAAGTGTAGTCAGCCAAAACAACAATTCCAGCATTAAACCACAGAGCAGCACCTCCAACAGCTTCCCACGGTGGTAACGTGCAGTTGCGCCAATTGACTTAAAATCGAGGCAACAAAAACACACAACATTACAATTGGACATGGTTAGTTTGGTTTTAATCAGGGAACTTCTGTTTTCAAATAGATGTGCGCCACCAATTCATTGTATGCTACAAACTTTGAATTGACGGCAATATGCTGCTGCTTTCCAGTCTGGAGGTATTCGTACAGATGAAAGAAGACCAATTAGAATACAGTATCTTAAAGTGAAATGTTTACAAAAATCCAAACTTATACTTAAAGGCTATTAGTACACAGAGTGGTTTTATACTCTGCAACCAATCGTGAAACTGTAAAGATTACCAGTTAATAAAAAGAGAAAAAGAAATTAAAGAAGTTACATGTAAACTACCAAACATTTGGCTTCATTAATTAAAAAACTGATGCAACAGACTCCAGCTATTATACAATATCAGCAAACCTTTAACTTTGACCTAAAATTACCCAGCGCGACCAGAGATCTGCAACGGCGGTAACGTTAGTTTTAAGTTTACAGTTGGTTTGATACCTTTATCTCAAACGGAGTCAGAGTTTAATGAATTTAAGTAGGCAGAGAATATTAAACATCAAAAATACGGTTTCAGAACTGTATATAAAAACAAAGCCATAATCATAAAAAACAAGCGTTGTGCATTACAGGGAATAATATTCTGAATATTTTACAGTTGGTTTAATATTTTTTTTATCTCAAACTGTGTCAGAGTTTAATGAATTTAAGTAGGTACAGTATATAAAACATAAAAATACATTTTCAGTACTGTATATAACAACAAAGGAATATTCTGAGAAAACAAGCCTTGTGCATTATAGGGAATAATACTTAGAGATTTTTACAGTTGGTTTGATACCTTTACATCAAATGGTGTTGTTGTTTAATGGATTTGTATTATTGCATACATTAACAGTTGTAAAATTATTATAAAACACATAAAATACTAATTCCAAAAACAGAGCCTTGTGCAATAACAGGGATATTTTTCTGAACATTTTTGTATTGGTTTTATAGTACAATGTAATGTAGTTAAATTGTTTAATTTATATGGGTTTTTTTTTTCTAAAAATCAAGCCTTGTGCAACGTAAAGGGCATATATTTATGTCTATGTGAGTTAGTTACGGCTCAAAACATAACAGGCGTTAAGAGTTTAATTCTCATGAAACCGAATGTCTAATGAATGTCAAACGTAAAACTAACTTTACCGCCGTAGATCAGCAGTGTTGTTTGGGTTTGGGTTTCTGTGCTTGTGGTCGCGATATCGTAACGAACAATACAATAGAATTTGAATGTTCCCATTTAACCCGCAACAACGTGGTTTGGTTTCTTTTCATAGAAATCACTGATGCAAGGTATCGCGACTCAACAAAACCAAACACACGTGCAGAGAGATTCGTGAAATGTGTAAACCCTCGTAGTAGACAAAGACGACAGACCGCACTAACTTACACATAGCGCTGCTCGGCCTAGACACTCAGAGGGCTGCGGTATAACGGATCTTTCAGTAAATGCACGAAAAATAAGCACAGGTCATTGCTGAAGAAAAAAAGAATACAAAAACTACTCACCGAATATTTAAAATGGGTTATTTGAGAAGGATCAATATTTTTTCACTGCCTGCAAAAAGACAACAACTGTGAATTCGCCGCGAGTAGTCAATCTGCTACGACAAAAGCTGGCCACATATTTTTCAAATTAATAGTCATCGGTTTTATTTTTGTTATAAGCCCTTCTCGTGTAAACCACGTAACGCTGACCTGCCTAGTGCTCTTGAAATAAAAAGAAAGAGTATAAGTAGTTTAGTTTCAACGAGTGATTTTAAGTCGCCGTAGTGCTAACTGACAAGTGAGTAAAGGCTTGTATTTTGAAAGAATCATGACCTTTCGCATCGCGCGCCCTTCACACACATAGCGAATGAATTGCATTCATAGTGGTGGTCATAGTCAGTGTTTATGTTACTGTTTTATTTTATTTTAGGATTTGTAACGTAGCCTACTATGACTGCCAATGATTATTATAAGGCTATATAGTACTAACATATGGACAATAATTTGTTGCCAGAGGAGGATGGGTCCTGTTGAGTTTTATTTTTCTCAAGATTTTTCTCTCTAATACCTAAAATTCGTATACAGGTTTTTGCATGGTCACTGGGGAATTAGAGATATTGCAGTCTCTAAAAGTATTGTAAAGCTGATCACTATGGCCTAAAGACATTGAACCACTGGGACATATATTTCTGTGAAGCCGCATTGAAACTATGTTTTATGAAAATCATATGACTTAAACATGACTCAATGTAGTCCTGTGAAATTTATGACTTTTTCCTCTTTTTGTACTGCTCAAAATTATGGTCATAAAAAGCAACACTCTCACACTATAACTGGCCTGAAAATCAAATAGGCTAGGAGAATTATTTATTTAACTTATGCAAATTATAAGTTGTTTATTATAATTCTTTTATAAGATTGATCTGAATGCAAAAAGATATAGCTATATAGCAAGTAAGACTTGCAGTCATTCTCAATATTTTTCCTTTACATTTTGTTTACAAAATAAATACTGCTCCACAAACTTTAAGGTTGTTCTTGAATACCCACTGTTAAAAGAAGGCAAGAAAATTTCTTTCTGTAGTTTCATTTCATTTTTAAGATCTTAGAAGGAGCTTCAGTCCAAATAATAACATTGACTAGTATAAGCCTAATACCAGAGAAAACAGCACCAGTGTAATATTATTCAAAATTTACAAGGTAGTCAGCTACATTAGTTAAACAATTAGCACGTCTACAGAATTTTTTTGTAAATAACACCTTTTAAATCAAAAGTTCTCTTAACATTAGAAACTGTAATCTAACATGAACGTGCAATGAACATTTTGTATTTTATTAACATAAATTCTATAAAATAAATTGTTCATTGTGATTGTGTAGCTAGTGCATTAACTGATGTTAAAGTTAATATGTGACCTTATTGTAAAGTCTGTTTTAGATTTCTATACGGTTTTATGCTAAATAAATAAATGGCATGACTGCAAATGACATCCCCTATTAGGCAATTTTGGGTTGTTTGTGGAAATAAAATATGTAATAGAAATAAATTATGTGTAATTTATTTCCTGTCAAAACACAGGATGCACAAATAGTGAAAGAGAATACAAGCATCTGTGTTACCATCCATACAACTAATTAAATAACACTAATTATTATATAAACTATGATAACAAATGTATGATGGCCTTAACTTGGTTCCACAGAAAATAAATTCTTCCGGTATTTACAGTAAATAAAGGCACTTGGTCAGAAACAAAAGAACAGATTTTTCTCTCTTTTTTTTACTGCACAATTCGTACATGTTGTCTGATCTGAACTGAAAGAACACAATATTACGCAGCGTGGGATAACTCGGAACAAAAAAAAAAAAGAAAAAAAAATACATGCCAGTGATAGGACATTTTGAGCAGTCAAGTGAGAATGAGAAAATGAACATTAACAGAAACTAATGCTTTTAATTTCAGTGACAGTTAGGGTTGTAATCCAAAAAAAAGGAAGGAAAAAAAAATATATCCAATGTTTCCATTCATTTAAAAGTATTTTGTCTTATACAATATAAACCTCTGCATCAAATACCAATTAAATTTAGACTCCCTTTGAAAGAGTAAGGGTTGAAGATGATTTTTACAGGTTTTTAATATTTATATATATATATCTTTATATATTTGTATATACATATAGTCATTTAAGTTATTCTTCTCATACAAAAAGAGAAAAGCTGAGACTTTATTCCCCTCACAAAAGAAGAAGGAAAACAGGGGCAAAGTAATTCAAGCTCCTTACCCCTCCCTACGTACCCCACAAGTGCTATCCATCCCCTGCCATTGACCCATCCTTCTGAAATGAATCATTCCTTTCAACATGCAAGTCACAACAGGTCACAGTCCATCCATGTTTGATCTTAACCAGCTGAATCCAAATACTGACAAAGAACAGACACCATTTTTATGAAAAATGGGTTGCGAGGGCTTAGCCTTTCTCTGGCAAACACGGGACATCCTGCTACATTTGATCCTCGCCATCTAGTTAGGCAAAGATCTCGAGGATGATACAGAAGAAGAAACATGGATTCAACAAATCACTGGCTCCGAGCACATCATGGTCTTTGCTCTCAATTTTTACGGGACAGGGCTGAGAAGATGACGGTAGTCCGTGGAGAGTTACATTTTTAGTCATTTGGAATTTCTTCAAGAACTCCATCAAGTATCTCCACCCAAGTGCAAATCCAAAAACCAAAGAGCTGGTGTCAAATCTCTATTCAATTTAAAAGTCCACAGTAAGTTTGGGGAATTGCAGGGCAAAAAACTAAATTAGCAAAATTAACACATTTAATCCAAGTATTGCATGCCCCCTAAGCGCACACTCGTTTTAGAGATTCAAAACTCAAAGCAGATCCCTGATTAAAGTGCACTCAGTAGCATGGGAGAGAGAGAACGGAGCAGAACAGCCAGCTCTGGAACCAGATTAAGCAGCTCTGGCTCATCTTTTGTGTCTTCAGTCAGATCTAAGAGAGCATGATTGACCTCAAGAAAATTTGCTGTGCCTGGCTTCAGCAAACACACACACACACACACACACACAGGAGAAGAGATCAAAGACAAGACAGGACTGGACGGCCAGACGGCCCATGACAGTCTATCACTGCGATGAACAAAGATTGTAGTCCCACAATAACAAACGTCAGCTCAGTCTTACTTGGAGACAGAAGCAGTTCAGATCACTGGAGAAAACTGATGAGGCCAGTAAAAGATGGTGCTGGTTTTTAGAACAAGTAACACTCATCATCTCAGTAATCTGCATAAGGACCGGCTTTGAGTGTCCGTACTGTCCCGTCATGCTGCGAACACGTCACTGTGAAAGAAAAGCTTCAAGTGGAACTGTTTACTACAGCACAGATGAGAAATTTCTTCTGCGCCTCACGACTGTTGCAGTAAAACACTGCTTCTAAAATTCATGGTTGTTGATAAACTAAGGCAGCAAAACAGCAGAGGTGATATTTCTCGATCACCGGCTGTATTCTTCCTTGTGATACGCTGTAAAACTGGGAATGAAATGCGCCCGTGTCCATGTTCTCGTAAAATCTGAGTGGTTAACTGCGTGTGTGGTTGCAAATATATCAAAAATATGAATCTCAGTATCAGTTCTTCCCCTAGTGATGTCATTTGTGTGTGTGGAGCACAAAGCCAGATTTCAGTCGTTTCCCTCTCCCTCACACTGTGTGTATGTATTTATAAAGCTGTGTGTGTTTGTTGCTGGCCTTTCAGTGTCTATTTGTGTACCAGTGTGTTACTAGTATGTATGTGCTTAAATATATGGCAAAGAGCATGTGTATGTGTATGTGTGTGTGGCTCAGGAGGACATGCACTGCACATGGTCTGGCCCTCCCTCTTCTTCATCAGAGGAATCTGGCGAGCTCCAAGATTCGTCTGTGTCGCCCTCTCCTCCCTCCCCTCGCCGGGCCTACAAGGGGCAAAACATTGAGGAGCTGTCAGTGTATAGTTTTTGAATAGCTATGAAGAGATTAAATCATGTAGGGTGAGGTTAGGTTATTTTCTGTCAGGTAAACTAATAGTTTGAAGAAGCATTATGAGTTTATTCTATTTTTAGTTTGAAGTGTACAAGGGAACAAAAATGCATCCATTTGAGTGATTATGATTTTATATAGCAGCATGTTGTATTCTAGAAATGCAAGTTCTCACCCGTTGAGGTCTTCGGTTTCTCATGTGTCTCATTAGGAACCAGAGGAGCTGTGTGTCATACTGGTCACCATGACGAACACTGTCTTCATCACGCTCTTGCTTGTTCTTCTTCATTACCTAAACAGTCATGATAAAATGTAAAACATTTGTTTTACTGCTTTTAACAAAAATATTTATTCACCTGTTTAAGTTTGCCATCAAAATTTGGATACAATTTTTTTTTTTTTTTAAGATATTTCTTCTCACCAAGGCTGCATTAATTAACCGAAAATACATATAAAAAAAATAAAAATTAGTACTGTGAAATATTATTACAATTTTAAAAAACGGTTTTCTAATTTATTTATGTGATGGCAAAACTGAATTTTCAGTTTTCAGAGTCACATGATCCATCAGAAATCTAATATGCTGATCTGATACTATCTTTCAGGGGTGCAAACTCGTCAGGGGTGAAAAAGGTGACAAACTAAACTAACAACCCCCCCCAAACCCCTTAATACGAGGTGACATTTGACTCAAACTGATTTACAGATGTGTCTTTTACCTTTGTAAATGCATTTTTTCCTAATTTTATTAAATGTATCCAGTGTTTCCCTCTAGGATTTTCCAGCTGTGGTGGCAGGACTATTTCCCATGGACCATGCCCCCTCCCCACCCAAGAACCACATGCACTCAGAATTGAATTTATCATAACTAAAAAAGACAATTAAATAGTAAATAATAAAATAATATCAAATAAATTAATGACAATCAATAGCACAAACAAAAACAATAACAAGATAGAAATTAAATTATACTTAATTTGTACTTAAATTTTTAACTATAAACCATTTCTAACTATAATCTATTCAACTGTAAAATAACACAGGATAGTCTTCACTGTATAATGAAGGACAGCAGCAGGTTTATTTAGGCTGCTGTCTCTTTAAGACCTCATCCACGGATCTAATATGTTACACATGGCTCCATGCTTTCTTTTCTTTTTAGCAGTGCTTGTCCTCCTAATTTCAAAACATTTAGGAGCACCTTCTGATCAATAATCAAAAATTAGCCTTCCTAGTACGATGTGACATTTGACTCCTTAAAGTGACTTGCAGGGGTATTGTCTTTTTACCTTTGCAATGGCATCATTTTCATCTGTCAATTTAAAAAAAAAATGTTTATAAGCTTTTTAAAATTTCTATTTAAAACAATATAATAGAATAAGACAAATAAGTTATCAGTCAGTCATATGAAATTAGTATTAATTAAAAAAGACTGTACTACAGAGGTAGCACAGAAGAACTCAAAAGTGGCTTGTAGGTACATTTTCAGACGTTTAATGAGGCTCAGAGGTGGCATGAGTGTAATTAAATTGATAGATTCATGTAGAGATTAATTTTTTTAAATATAAAATTTTGAATACAGAAATATTAAATGATTTAGGCTAAATAACTGAAATTATACGCTAAAAATTAAACTTAACCACCAGCAGGTGGCGGCAAGTCACTGATTCATTCAGGAATGAAGCAAGTGACTGTCTTTATGAATGGGTAATCATGAATCACTGACTCACTAGATTCTTCAAAAACGCACTTTCATTCATTCATTCATTCATTCAGCTGTTACTTTATATGGAATTATTTTCGTTGATATAGAGCAAAATCATGCAGTACTTGTTTATTGAGCTGTTGTATTAAGTCAGTATCACATTTGCAAACTTCCTTAATTATTAAAAGCTGTCACTCTCCTTATCGCGATCTGTGGGCGCACAGAAAATGAGAGCGTGTGAGTGAGTTCAAGACTCAAAACAAAGCACGTGCAAATGTGATGCATTCCATCGGAACCTGCGGGAATGAGTAGAATTATTATTATCCGTTAATATGTCAGGAATTAGAGACTGAGGAGCATTTTTGCAAAGGTAGCGAACTAATGTAGCGATAACGTAACTTGCAATCTTCATAGCTAATCGCAACAGCAACTCCATAAAACAAAACAAAAAAAAAACAGCAGCCTCGCGGTAATCACCATTCAAGCCTGGAACACCATAATTTACAGCAGATACAAATGCATTCCGTCCTGCTCTACAGCGAACTTGCAGGCGTCTATAGGCTTCAGGAGTGAGATTGGTTGGATGAGGAAAGAACATTAAAGGTAAGCCAATCAGAGGCAGAGTAGAGCGGGTCCATTCCTTTGCCAAAAGGGGAAGCAGCTACAGGTGGCCCGTGACAGACGACTGCAGATATGGCGAGCTGACACCCCCAAATTTTTTTTTTTTGTACAGATCTACACGATTCACGTGAATGACCTATTTCAAGGTGAAAACGGCGAATTTCGCCGAAAGGTGACAAGTTTGCACCCCTGATCTTTTTATCATCAATATTTTTGTGGAAACCATGATTCTTTTTTCCAGGATTCTTTGAATAAAAGGTCAAAAGAACAGCATTTATCTGAAATCGAAATGTTTTGTAACAATGTAAAAGTATTTGCTGTTACTTTCAATCAATTTAATGCATCCTTAATGAATAAAAAGTATTAATTTATTTTTTAATTAAATTTAAATAAATAAATGTATTTTTAAAATATATCTTACTGACACAGAACCTTTGAAAGGTAGTTTACATACCGGGGTCGGCTAAAAATAAATAAATAAATAAATAAATAATTTTTTTTTAAAAATCAATGCATTATATAATTTAATATTTAATTCTTGTCCATTTCCATGACATTTTCAGACACAGAAATTATCATTTTAAATATTTTTAGGTTTTCAACACACGCACACATTAAGCAATGACTTTTTGAATCTTGAAAATATGCAAAAATTCAGCTTTGCCATCAGAGGAATAAATTACATTTTGAAATATAACAGAAACAGTTGCTGTAAATAGTACTATTTTCATAGTACTATTTTACTGTATTTTTGATCAAATAAATGCAGCCTTGGTAAGCAAGAGACTTAAAACATATACACACATATATATATATATATATATATATATATATATATATATATACACACACATATATATATATATATATATATATATATATATAAAAAAATCCCCCAAACTTTTGAACAGTAGTGTAAATCTGACACAAATGAGTGTGGCGCAATATGTATAATTATGCATGAAGTATACCTCTTTAAGTCCCTTTAGTGTTGTGGGATTTTCAGCAGTGGGCGCCCACAGTTTCACATCATGGTCCAAACCACTGGTGGCTAAACCTGGAAGATGAGGATGTGGCTCCAGACAGTTCACCTGAACACAGAAAGGGAATATTATTTATATGTGTTTTTTTGGGGGTTTTTTCAAACCAGAAGTTCAATGATCTAGTTCAATTTAGTGAAGTGACAGTGTCTTACCACTCCTCCCCGGTCTCCCTCCATAAACTGAACCACACGAGCAGAGTTCTTATCCCACAGGTAGATGTGTCCACAGTCACTGCCACTGACAACAAACTCACTACAGGGACCGTAAAAGTTAACTCCCTTCACTGGAGGAAGATTTTCCAATTGCAGATGCAATAAGAAAAAAAAAGGGGGTGATGGTTAAGAACTGGACTTTACAAAAACTGAGTTTATATTGATTATAACATGCATGCAAAATGTAATGCAATTAAATAGATGAAATCAAATAGAAAATACCTGTAGCATTGTTGCGATGACCCTTGTATCTCCTGCGGTAATCTGCTCCATCACTGTGGCTGGAGTCGAAAAGGTAAATGTCCTCGTCATTGTAACTTGCCAGCAGTTCTGAAAGACAGTTCAACAATGAATTTTGAATGTTGCTACAACAAACCATTTAATGTAAAGCATGAAACCATACAAGAGTCACTTTCTGTGAGTTAAGTGTACATATTACCTGTGCCGTCATGGCTGTACACTAAACAGGTAATATTTGTTTTGGACTCGCTGGACACCAAGTGAGAGGGACAAAACTTCTTCAGCACACCATTATTATCATGTTCATTTATCTTTCTCTGGTCATAAATCCTATTGCATAAAAGAGGAAGAGAAAGAAACAGTGAGCGATGCAGGACAACGGTTGCCCAGTCTACTGACACAATTGTAACAAGTATAAAGTTTGACAGCTGCATCAGAAGCAGCTTGTGATAAAGACAACAGCATGACTTCTGTGCAAAGGAAGTGACATACCAGTGATGATGTTTGTCTCACCTGACATACTGGTCTCTACCACCCACAGCAAAGTGGTGTGTGTTGGCTGGATTCACGAAAATGGTGTACAGCCCCACCTTCTTTTCACCTTCCTTCACCACCACCAGTTTGCTGAGAGATTAAAAAAAGATTGGTCAATATAGAAAACAGTATATGGTTCACATAGAACAAAAGTATGAAATGTATCCTATGAATCACACTATGTGCCATCTACTCTTACTGCAATCTCACCTTGAAGAATTAAATAACATTTTTATAAGTTTGAGAGTAAAGAGATGCCAGTAATGTTCTTGGGATCTAAAGGGGAAGAATCTGATTGTTAAAACATTATAATTTCTCTAATGTGACAAAACATTTTCGGTTTCTTTCTACAGTAGATGTTCTTCTATTTTTGGCCTTTGGGCCATTTTTATTTTTGTAGTATAGAAAAGTAAATATGAGAAGAAGAGGAGAATGGGATTGCAAGCCAGAATATCAAACACAATCACTTTTAGGCTGCAGGATAAAAACATGTCTAAAAAAAAAAAAAAAAAGTATAACAATCAGGGCTGATTCTAGGACCCAAGTATGAGCTGTTATTTCAGTAAGCGTGAAAAGAATTCACATAAGATATTTTTAAGGGTAAGTAGACCCAATTTAGCCTCAATAAACTGGGTCTACTAATGCTCTGAACCATTATTATAAACTAATAAAATTTAAAGAAGTCTCAAAACAATTAGCAGCGTTTCCACATTAATTATAAGAAAACAACAGTTTGTGTATTGGATGTGTTAAAAGTTCCACTGTTAAGTAAGCCATATAATAACCTGCGGCAAAAGCTTCCACTGACTCATCTAGCTGCTGACACAATTCTTTGTAGGATATCTAATCCTGCCCCTGTTCACTTGTGTCACTCTGCTGAAGTGCTTCTTTTCTTTTCCTTCTGCAATCTTAGGGCTGTTTGTGACATTTGTGACATGACTGTGCACTCACTTGGCAGGTCTGTCTAAACGCAGGTCAATGCCGAACACTACTGCGTCTTCACCAGCGGAGAGGAAAGAGCAGGGAGAGTCTGGCTCCAGTGCAAGCTGAGAGAGGAGGAAAAAAAGCATTTAATCACAAGCATTCCCACGTGACTCTTTGATTGCAATCTCTTTTTATATTTTGCAATAAACCAATAAAACATATCAGTTTTGATATTACATGAAATATGTGCTTTGATTTTACACCACGACATGACTGAATGCTTGATGGGCAACAGATGTCCCAAGCTGTTGATTAATGAATGTATGTGACTGTAAAGTTCCAACTAGTCACAGATTTCAAACCTGTTTGGTTTGAGATAACCACGGAAAAAGCAAGTTGAGAACAATTAATTTTTTTGAAAATTAATATACAAGCCAGAATAATAGCCACAACTTGAAACACCTTGGAGTTATCATTAATTTTTAATAACCAGTCTGTCATCATTTATTCCTATTAAATATGCAATTAAACAAAACTTTTATGGTTGATCATACCTTATGAGCTGCACCTTTGTGCTGAGCCACTCTTTTGGTGTTCTTGCAACGTTGTGTGGCAGAAAGCTCGGCCACTCTGATCTGTCCATCTCGGGCACACATGGCCAAAGTGGAGTCACCACTGTGTGGGAGGAACTTTGCCTGGGAATAGTAGATAATAGAACAGAATAATAAATAATAAAGAGGATGCACTGATTTAAATCTATACATTTTAAAATCTTCTTCTGGACATCTGAAACTAAGATTTAACACCTTTAGTGGATCCACACAAAAAGAGGTTTCTGTCCAACACCACAATAAAAATGAAAGAAAATCACAAATACGTTGGACAGCAGCCAAACCACTGACGTGGCTTTTATGGTGGTTATTTTTAATAACATAATCAGATTCTAAACACTTCTAAAGTACACCACTGTTCCAAATTTTATGATCAGTACAGTTTATATGGAAATGAATAACTTTTCAGTCAGGATGCATTAAAGTGATTGTTACATTTTCCATTGATTCAAAAAAAAAAAAATTGGAATAAATACTGTTATTTTGAACTTTCTATTAATAAAAGAACCCTGAAAAAATTACTGTTTCCACAAAAATATTAAGCAGCACAATTGTTTTCAACTTTAATAATAAGAAATGTTTCTTGAGCACCAAATCAGCATATTAGAATGATTTTTGAAGAATCATGACACTGATGACTGGAGTAACCGGACTACTGAAAATTCAGCTTTCCAATCAAAGGAAGAAATTACACTTTAAATGTATTAAAATAGAAAACAGTTCTTTTAAATTGTAATTATATTTCCCAATATTATCAAATAAATGCAGCATTGGTGAGCATCAGGGATATCTTTCAAAAACATTAAAAAAACATTAAAAACTGACCCTAAACTTTTGAACAGCAATGTTACAGTAGAGGTTAAACAAACTGTTTTGGCAAATGTCATTATTTTCTAACAAGATGTTTGCCATCAGTGACCTTAAATTTGGAGCGGCACAGCAATATGTCAATTTTTGAATCAAAATGCAAAGATTTCAGCGTTTCAGACATCTGCAGTCAGCTGAACTGCACTTATTCACCTGAAAGACATTGCTCTTATGTCCACTGTCAAACTCCAGCTCTGCCGTTCTGCGAGCCCAGTCCCAGATCACCACGCGGAGGTCATCGCTACCGGAAGCCAGGCGGGTGCCAGAGGGGTTAAAGTGGAGGGTGTTCACGCAGCCCGTGTGTCTCTCCAGATGGCCCTGCAGTTCCAGCCTCTGCACTAGACCTCGCGCCCCACACACTCTCCTCACAAACTGATGCGAATCACGGCCGATCTCACGAGCACGCAGCGACGGGACCGCGCGCCACGAAGGGCGACTCAGGTCACGCAGATCTGCTCCCAGCCACGCTTCCATGGCTTGCTCATCTTCCTCAGCATCCTCTTCCTCCTCCTCCTCTTCTTCATCGTCATCATCTGAACTGGAAGAGTGGCGTGTGGCTCCACCGCTGGGTCGATTCCTCTTTCTGGCGGATCTCTTACTTTCATCTTTTCCCCTCTCTCTCTGCCCTCCTTCCTCACTCTCTCTTTCTCCTTCTTCAGTGAGAGAGTACAGACCACTGCCATCCATGCTGTCGGTGTCCTCCTCTTCTCCTGGTCCCTGCTTCTGCTCAGAGTTTGCCATCGCCCTGTCCTGACCATCCTCACTTCCCTCTGGGGCTGAACTCAAATTTGCTGTCAAGAGAAAACTTGAACAATTAGTGGAGCATTGCTTATTTACATATCCTGCTGACTCCAACATTATCCTAAGATTCCATAACAAATACACAGCAGTTCACTATTTTATGGTCTGTAAAATGCTCATAAGTGACAATAAAGACACTTAAAATATTACAAAAGAATCCTATTTCAAATAAATGCTGTTGGTTTCCAAAAAAAAAAAAAAAGTTTCTTAAGCACTAAATTAGCATATTAGATGATTTCTGAAAGATAATGTGACACTAAAGACTGGAAATTTAGGTTTGCCATCACTGGAATAAATTCCACTTAAAAAATAAAAAAAATAGAAAATAGTTATTTTAAATTGGAACAATATTTTACTATATTATTCATCAAATAAATTACAGCCTCAGTGAGCACCAGAGATGTCTTTCAAAAGCATGAACAAAAATCTTACTGACCCCAAACAGCACTGTATATGACAGTTAGGGCTCTATTTGTTTCCATACCTGAATCAGGACTGGTCTGGGCCTCTGGTGCTGCAGATGTATCTGCTTCCTCTCTTCCTTCTCCAGGTTCTGGATCATCAGAACCACCTGGTAAATCAAATCCCAGACAGAAAAATTGGCCATCATTTGAATACATGAGAGATTACGAGCATTTCACCAAAGACTTTATTCACTCTCATGTCGCATAGACCCCATTTTATTTTATTTTGATGCTGCAGTAAGTGACTTAAATTGGTCTAATCCTCAGACAAGGATCATATGATTTCAGAAGACAAGTAATAATGAGAATAAACGGCATGGACTATTGTTACAATATTTCATAGCGATTTTTGAATCTAGCCATTCTGCCTAGGATCTTCTTTTGTATTTGTATGACACACTTTTCAATTTTGGGTGAACTTTTACTTACTTAATGGTTTACTTACCATTTGGGACACTGGATTTACCATCTGAATCACACATTCTGTCTGACTGTCTGTTCTCACTGAAGAGACCCTATAAAAATAAGAGAGAGAAAATGGCTTGCTTCAATTAATCACACACTGGATATTCACTAGATAACATTATTTAAAAAAAAAATGATTTGAGCGTACTGTTAAAGAATGCTTGACATTTCACTTAACGTTGGTATTTCATATAGTCAATGATTTCTATAGGCCTGATTAAAATGCATGTCTTCAAACTGATGAACATAAAAAGACATTACTGCTGCAACTTTGACAGGTGCTGACTCCTCAGACTGACCCAGATAGTGACTGACAGGATCCCTGACATCAGCTAACGTTAAAGGTAGCAAAATAAGCCTGCTTCTACAGTAAATAGCTAGTAAACACCCGCCTATAGTCGCAATACCCATGACATTACCTTGCACAGTAACAGTTGAGTCCAACTGCAGACGACCCTTAGATAGCAGCTTGGAAGTGTCTGTGTATTAGTGTCAATGCCACATAACAACTTGATAGTGCGCAGTAAACTGGCTGCGACTAGCTAGTGTGCTAACTAATCTTAGCAATTGCCTTTGTGGCATTACCCTGGTCAAAAATAGAAAAGCTGCTGGCTAGTTTTGCAAGCGCACACGGATGTTGGCAGGCAAGTAGTTGTACAGGTTCTACAGTTTGAACAAAGAAAGATATATTCTCAAGATTGCAAAAACGTCCCGACGAGGAAATATGGTGTAATGTGTCGTGCACGAAAAATACAAGTTCAACACGTCAATTACGGATACGTTATGAGTGCTGACTCCAGCTGACAACATGTAAACATTGGTCGTTGCGAGAAAATGGAGAGCTAACTAGCGAGCGGTGTTACCTCTACTGTAGGCCCAAAGTCTCCGCACTTGTTAATCCTCTGCGCAGATTTCCCTTCCTTCACCTTCGAGTCAAGCGCAAACAAAAGCTCGACACATTAGTGAGATGTGCCCTCAACACACTCACGCACTGGCGATCGAAAAAACCCCGCAGATTTAGGTCACGTTTTTGGTCGTGCCCGCAGTGTTTATGTTTTGGCTGATCTGCTTCGTTAGCAGTTCTGTTTTTTTTTTTCCTTTCTCTTTCCTTTTTTCTCTCTTTCCTTTTTTCTCTCTTTCTTTTTCCGGCAAGACGCTCGTTCTCCGGAAGTAGGTCTAGATCCACAAACAAAGCGGCGCTTAATATTGCACTACACACTGATAAAATGTGATACATTATGTTCACTCTAAAAATACACACGCACACTAACATTTTTTTTGTTCCCAATATTGATTATGAATACGCCATTTACATTTATAATAATAATATAATGAGATCAAAATACAACACATTTAATAATAATAACAATAATAATAAAACAATACTTATAAATAATAATAATAATAAGAATAATAATAATAATAATAATTATTATTATTATTATTATTATTTCATCAGTAATAACATCAGCCCATTTACACCAGTAAAAATATGGCCCAGTGTCTGTCCATATCTGAAAATAATGATAATCAAGAATGCAAATAAATAAATGAATGATGATTAATAACAACAACAACAACAACAATAATAATAATAACGAAGTTTTTATAATAATTCGTTTTAATAATCTTGTTATATTATAATTAGCCTACATAAAGTAGTAGTATTATTTCTATACCACTTCATCAACAGTATTAAAAACAACAACCTGTTTATACAGATAAAAATGTTGCCCAATATCATTAATTAATGCTAATAATCAAGAATGCAAATAATAATGATATTATTATGTATTCAAATTTATTATTTTTGTAGTACACTGACTGTAGTACACTGAGAGAGAGAGAGAGAGAGAGAGAGAGCAGGGGCGTGTTTTTCGGGATGAGAGATGGAGATTCAGTTCTCTGCACAATATTCTCGGTTCAGTTGTTCTGACATAATTTTAAAGCACTCGAACAAACAAAGGAGGGAAATTTCGATTAAATTTATTTAGTCTTTCAAAGTCACGCTACAAATTATCCCGCGAACCCAAAACGACATTTCGACTTCTCTCAGAACTATGAGTGGGGTGAGTGTTCATTTGTTGTTTTAAACCTGATAAACCAGAGTAACTTAAAAGTTAATTTGAAATTTATAATAAAACAATAAACATCTATAGCATTACGTTTAATATATATTTTTTTCTGAGGAAAAAAGGATTAAATTATTGAAATTCTTTGAGCCATGTAGGTTGTAGCTAAGAGCAGATTGCTTAGCGGTCAAACCACCTCTAATTTCTCTTAAGTAAAGATGAAAAATATAAAAGGTTTGTGTTTTTCATCTTTACTAAAAAGAAATTAGAGATGGGTTGACAACAAAGCCATCTACTCTTTATAAATTGTACAAATTTTACATTTTAAATGCTTTTTACTCAATGAGAAAATATAAATCCTTAGATTTCCCTGGTTTAAAATGAAAGTGTGGTGTTTTACATTCTTTTTGTGTGTCCCATTAATTGGCAGTTAATAAGTGGCTCAGGGGAGCTTGACTTTGCTGATATGAGCTTGGCTAATTAGCAGATGGAGATTGTGCCGTGAGGCTTGTGTGTATCACTGATGTGTGAGAGTGAAAATAAAGTGCTGGCTGAGGTAATGTAGCAGAGAAAAAGTAATAACCAACACACTGGGAGCCAGCTGGCTGGATGGGATCTTTTCCCTCTCATAATAATGTCTTTTAAGCGTGGAAGCCAGAAGTGTGAAAAGTCTTACCTCCATAATACTCACATAACCTACTTTTGGCAAATTATAAGACAGAAGATAAACAACAGAATGCCATATACAAAAAAAACGAAATCTCTTGAGACAAAAGTTGTCATGTTTTTAGGCTCAAAGAGATTTTATCTGACAGCTCAGAGAGTGTAGTGGAAGTATAGCTGCTCTCATACTAGAGAGAGAGGAAGATGAGGCAGCTTCAGAGTTAGGGTAAGGTGAAGAGGTTCTCTTATTCAAAAAACAAAAAAAAGGAAAAAGGGATTATAGAGAGAGGGCTGCAGAGATTTGCATTTGAAAGAGTCCCTTGCAGCAAGAGAGTGGATAATATGTGTTTGTGTTTAGGCACTGTTCTATTTTGTCTTCCTTGATGACAATTTCTGTGCTCTATAGATAATATATAAAAAGTATTTACATTATATCAACAGCTTAAAGCAAATATCAAAGAGTTTCTCAGGTTAACTGACAATTCATTGCTGAAAGTACACATTAAATTAAGTGATACAAGAAATGCATGAACATAAATTGACACATTTTTATGGCATTGTCTATATGAATAACTCAAATCTAGGGCATCATCTCAAGGCTAATTCGTTCTGGTAATTGAAGAAGCGAGGTCACAGATATACTGAATGCATTTTGGCCTCAAGTAGTTTACTCATGCTGTGCACATTGAAAAGGCAACATAAGGATGGTGACAGATTCTATCTTCAACAAAAAGCCAAATGCACACTTTCATTTAACATAATTAGATAAACATGATATTTGTGTGCCTCATAAATACAAATGCTTATTGGGACCCTGTTCTTCAACTAGGCTAAATGAATTTAAAAAATAATATAAAATATACACACGCGCATACACACACTAAGCTTGCATGTTATGGCGATCCTCTTCAGGGCTGAGTGCCACTGTTCCAGATTGCACACAGAATTGAAAAAGGAGGATTAAACCGATGGGGATTAAGGGGTCTTTATCACTCACTGTCCTAACACACGATTCGTAAAGCCCATATCAGCTTTTAATTTAATGGCAGAACACATAAAAATTCACAAATGTTGTTTTGTTTATACTGCATGTATAAACGCTTTCACACAGTGATAAACCTGAAAGTTGCCATCTCTTTCTTGCAGAACAGTACATCTGATCCTCCCAACAGCACTCAGGGGCCTGCCACAGATAAAAAAGGTGCGTTTCTGCATTTCATTACAACATGTTTGATTTTTTCATAATTGACTTCTTGAAAACTCCTCCATGATTTGTTCTTCACCAGAACTGTATGGTTACATAAGGCCAGGTTTATATTTGTACAAATATAAGTGGAACCTACCACAAAACAGATGTCTACCAGTTCAGTCTGATTGTTATCTGTTTTTACTATTTTTATCATAAAGGTTCAGTTCAGTTCTCTCTTTCCATCCTCTTAACAAAAAAGTGCACATGCATACTCATGAGAACTGAAGCACGCATTTACTCAGGAGACTGTTCTTTATTGCATATCTAGTGGAGGTTGGTTATTCCCATAAGGTCAGAGTATATTCACCCTTTACTTACCCTTTCATCTCAGTAAAGCCCTGACGTTGCAAACCACATCACCTAATTAAATGAGCTCGTAAGGGATATTTCATCTGATAAGAACATATTTTGAAGAATGATTCAGCTGGTTTTGATATAGCGAGGTACCTGTCGCCATGATGACATTAAATGTTCCCAATAACCTCTGTAGCCTTCTTTTCAAGACTAGTAAAGCTTTAAAAAAAAAAAAAAAAATCACAGCAAGGTATTACTGATGGTTGCTACATATTTTAAGTTGCAGAAAAAAATGTGAAAATATCTTAATCTTTATTTAGTAATTTAACCAAAAAATCCATTCAAAAAACCCATTGACTTTGGGTAGATGGAACCGGAAGTGATAAAATGCTAACTCATTTCCAGGTATTGGTCTTCAAAAATACGTCATTCCTGCAGCACATCCCTGCATATTAACCTAAGAAACAAGAAAATATTTTAACGTCAATATTAACAACAGACACTTCAGTTTTAACCATGAAAATATGTCCTGCTAAGAGATATTAGAATAGTTGCATATTTTACAGTCCTGTGGTATGAAAATGTATAAACAATTTACGTAACAGGATTTAACCTGAACTGGGGCACACTGGCTTCAAAAATGTAAGAAATCCTTTTACTATGTCATCAACATTTTCAGTGTTTCTATGTCATGTGTCCCTCAGCCCCCCAGGAGAAACCGGCAGACAAAGCGGGGAAGAATCCTACACAAGAACCAGAAGAAGAGATTGACATTGATCTGGATGCACCAGAGACGGAAAAGGCAGCTTTGGCAATACAGAGTCAGTTCAGACGCTTCCAGAAGAAAAAGAAGTAGAAAAGGGAAGAATAAACGAAAGGATCAGTGCAGAGGACAAAAACACCTTCCACAATATTCAAAATGGAAAGAGATTTATTAAGGGACAGAGAAAAGGGAAAAGTCAAGTGTGGGTGGAAAATTAGGGGTTTGGAAAACAAATGATAGCCCTGTGGCATCAACATGCTGGGTTGATTAGAGTTTAGGACATAAGAATAGAGAAGGATTTTCACTTTAAAAGACATTGCAGATTTTGTTCTTGCTGTATTTGTGTAGATTTGTCTCCATCCTTTCTCTCCTCTCCTGTAGACATAATATAGGTAAGAACATCAGTTACTGACATTTGCAACACACATCTGTCATTTAATACAGTATACTTAGTTTATCATTGATGCAAAATGTAATTGATATAAACGTACGAATTCAAAGGGCAGTAATGACCAAACGGTGCACTGCACCTACAGTAAAACATGCTGGTGTGAATTAGCATAGATATGAAGTAGTTTAGTTGTAAATGTATTCTTAGAGGTAGCTCTTAATTGTTTTTTTTTCTTTCAAAATGAGTGTTCGAAAAAATAAAGCAATCTCAGTAACACCATTATCTGTTTAGCATTAGTTAACAAGAGCGAACAATGAATAACTTCTAATGCATTTATTAATCTCAGTTAATGTTAATTCATGTTAATACATTATTAAAAGCATTAATGTTAACAAAGATTATTAATACAGTAACAAAGGAACTTTAACGCATTATCGTAAAGGTGTTACTGAAAACAGCAGACCAAATAATGACTATTTGATAACAGAAAAAAATATATAATAACCTGACATTAACAGAAGATTTATCAATATTTTGCATACTTCTGCATTTCGGACAGGGATTTAATTAAGTAGCTTGTTATTTTCAAATGAATCCCTCAAAATACTGTACATGTGAAACAAAGTATAACATTTTTGTTCAGTTTACTGTATTTTACTGGCTGGTTGAATTTAGCACAAGGTCGAGAACCTTTTTAAGTCACATCATACTCACTGAAATTAGCATAATGCCTTTTATTTTTGCTTTAATGCCAGTTACAGGCAAGCAGCGAGATCCTTGAATTTTTGGTGAGTCAAATGAAGATGATTATCAAGGAAAGTGTACCATTTGATCTATTTTAAGTGTTTCTCTTTCTCCTTCCCCTATAATTAAAGTGGTCTCTACAGATATCTCAGAATAGCTCATAATAATGAGAGCAGTCTATAGACACTCATGATTATCTCACAGTTAATGGGACGAATGTCGTCTGTAATTGCATTGAGACAGGTGTGATGAAAACGTCATCTGTGTTTGATCGTTTTCAAATAGTCCCTGGCAATGCAATAACTGAACACATCTGTTATTATTCTGTATGTTTTATATAAAGTATGACACATTTTACTGTTGGACAGTTATCTTGTCCTGTATTGCCCTGTACTTCTTATCCTGTGCGTGTGCTTGAGTGCTCTAACCCACACTTGTTTCTTTTTTCTCCGTGTGACTCAGTCTAAAATATATGCTTCAATAGCAAGAACTGTATGTCCTGAGCTGAATTGTATGTCCTAGGGGCAGTGAGTCCATGGTTATGTAATATAAAGAGCATTATATAACATTAGTTGCTTCTTACCATCAAACACATTTAATGGATATTGGAAATGCGTATTGCAAGTAATCATTGCTTATAAGTTACAGCAGTATTTCTTTAAACTTGCGATCTAAGATACTGTGTTTAAGCACAAAGTGAAGGGTAAAAAAGGTTTTTGAATGTTTCTACTTGTTATTTAAAACACAAAATGTTAAGTTTTTATAGCTTTATATCTAGTTTGTTACTGTCCCCTGTAATGAAGCACATTCAAGAGTTGCTTCATTTGATCATTTAATTAATGCACGTTTACTCATGTTTGGTGCTGAGGTGTGGGACAGTGCAAATGCTTAGCTCCCAAATGTCATCAATCGTGTGACATTGTCATACTATAATAGTTGTAAGTGAATAGTAGTAAATAAATGTATTATTATAGTTTTTTTTTTTTTTAACTATAATCACCTTAATACCTATAAACTAAATAAAAATACCAAACAAATATAAACATGCTTCAACAGCAGAGGGCACCCTTTCCCTTTCTTTCAGCCTTAGGCCTATATGTACACACAACCAGAGAAACATGAAGCCCTATCACAGTGCTACAGTTGATGTGAAGCGAAAGCTTGCATGTGTTAAAAGTTCATGAGACAGTATAGGGTGTCCCATTTGTCATTGCAGAAGTATCCTCAATCACAGCTCTAGCTGTGACTTATGGCTCTGTTGCAACTGGATTTTATCAGAGGCCCTTCAAGGATAGCAAAAAAGCTCAGAGCCATTTTTGGATGCTGTGATTGGAAGGAGGAGATGGTATTGTCCATAGTAGATAGAGGCTAATCTTGATTTTGGAGTACACTGAATAAACTTGTGAGGAAACATCACATAACTCAACTGCCTGTCGGCTAATCTTCAACATGTTTGCCAATATACATAAATTGCTGTTTTATAAGAGAAGGGCTAGGCTATTTATTACAAAATAAATATAAAACTGTAAATTCTGTATTTATTAAAAAAAAAAACTTTTATGCATTGCAAAAATCCAGAGAAAATAAAAAAACATTTTAGGAAGCATTTTAGGAATAAATGTTAAATCATAAACAAATTATCTATTAATGGACTAACAGAATTGCTTTTTATAAAAAAGAAAAAATATGTACAAAAAATAAATAATACAGAAAATAGCAAAAATATATTGCATCCATAAAACCCAGCATAAAAACTTTTTTCTCTTTTTTTTGTGGGCAGAGGGGACGAAATAGGATTATAATCCAAATTTATGTCACCTGCACATAACCCAAAGATTCATGTGTTGGAACACATGAACTACCCACTAGGTCAGGTCCAACAATTGCTCATTTAAAGTTTTCACACTCATAAAGAAAATAAATCCAAATTTACCAAATGCCTTTTTACCTACTGGTTTAAGGGATTCCTTTTTTTTTCCCTCCACAGGAAACAATTTCATTAATGTAATGCCACAAAAGAATGCTTCCTGGGTACACTGCTGCAGGAACTGAAACAAACAGATTTTTTGTGTTGTAAACCACTAGCCAATTGTGAAAATTATAGACTATAGTTTGTGGGAAACAGTTTGACGGTAAAGTTTCTGACTCAACCCTTATGCTGTTAGCCCTTCATATTTTTACAGTGGTCTGCTTTTCCATACAAATTCTCATGAATTTATTTACACTGCTTACAAGACTGAACTTTATTGATATACCTTAAATCACAAAGTTTAGTGGTTTGTTAAAAATTCGTTTTTCATCTGCATCTACTTAATGGTGATTACCATATATTTAACAGTTTAAGTTAAATTACCACAAGAATCTATGCTGATTCTTGTGTGTAGCATACAGGTAATAAAAGATGCATGCTGAGTGGCAAAATGTTTCTGATGCAGCATTTGATTTATATAGAATTAAAACCCGAAACCTATTGTCTTACTTAAAACTTTAACATGAATCTTGAACTACTTTGCATTCATTTGAAGAAATGCAAATCTAGTTGTTTTTCTTTCTGCTCTCTTTCTTCTTACTATATTATGTCACTTTGATTTTTCTGAATAACATGAGTGTTTATAGGCTTCTTATCCCCTTGCTTTCACTTAATTATTTTCCTTCTGTCTCCTTAATCCAGAAATGTTCAGTTCGTCTTATAATCTGTTTTCAGCCCCTTAACATCTGTGTAAAATCTTCTTTTTCTATATTCTAAATTTTTCCAGGTCCTTTCAAATTAACTGTATTATTTCTCTTCATTTTTGTTTCTTCCCACTTTCCATTTTTCCTTTCAAATCTTCGAATTAAGTGCTTTTGTTGTTTCCTATATTAGCTGACTGATAAGACCCTTTATCATTGACTCGTCTCTTTGACTCTTCATTTTATTTCTTTTTTGAGGTCTCTTTCTCAGAATCTCCTCTCTTGCTCCTCTTTTGCTGCTGCATAGTTTTCTGGTCAAGTTTCTACTCCAACTGATCGATTTCTTGCTCAAGTAGAGCCAGTTTAACAGGATCTGACTCACACTGGTCTTCATCCTCCTCTTTTTCCTCATATTCTTCCACTTCAATTCCATCCATGGTCTTTTGAAGCTGAGTCTTCACTTTGTTTAGTTCCAGTAGGCCATGCTGAAGCTCTTTGCAGACTTCTCGGAGCTTGGAGGCAAATTTGGTCTTGGCACCTTTGCGAAGTTCATTGGAGTCTTTAGCAAGAAAGAAGACATCCAGGGCGAGGAAGAGAGTAGACATGACCCCTGTGGTGATACTGACAGCCTTGGCGGCTTTGGCAGCACCTCCAGCAACACCTAGAACTTTCACAGTGTTGATAAGCCTATCTGTGTTTATCATAAGGGCTCTACCTGCTCGTCCACCTTCCTTCATCACATGCTTTATGTTACGGCTAAGACTCGTGTTGACCACACTCTCAGAGTACCCCTTAAAATCCCATTCCTGTAGGGTGTTGATTCCTTCCTACATACACAAAAGAAAAAAATAAGTAGTGAGATAGAAAGGCAGATCAACAGACAGATTGATAGACTGGCAAACAGACAGCTGACACACAGATGGAATGCTTAACATACCTGCATGAACTCCAGACAATCTCTGATGTCACTGATCTCATTCTGGTAGCCTTGGATCATCTTCTCCACCTTCTTGCGATCCATCTTGGATTGAACTGCATCAGTGATGTTAGCTGTGGCTGAGGTGATGCTTCCAGCTGTTGCCACACTGATACCCACAGCAGTGACGATAGTGGAAGTGCCAAAGGTAAAGGGTGCCAAGATTAGGCCAGTAATGGTGGCTATGCCCCCTGCCACACTAGCTACGCCCCCTCCAACAGCTGCACTCACAGTCTTCTTATGGAAGCTGTCAGCAGTGTCTGCCAGAGCAAGCAACTCTAAAATGTGACGTTGCAGAGAGGCTCCACGCTGGTTGAACAGACTGACGAAGAGACGGGCGGCCATGAACACACGGTCTGCAGCAGCCTCAACAGCCCTGGCAAAACATTAAAAAAAAAAGATCAGTGGAGGCGATTAGACAACGATTTTTTTTTTTAAATCCACATTTACTCACAGCTCTTCTTCATCCTCCATAAAATGTGCTGTTTCATTCCATTCACTCCACCCTGTCAAAGATCAGTAAGACATGAAGTTGCTAACAGTGATCTAAACTAGATATAGTAACAAGGATAAGGGATAAAGATTTACCAGTCATCCAACTGAAAAATTTTAGTTGACTAAGATTAGAGAGGTCAAGTAGTAATTTGTCTACATTTTTCTTATTATATATATATATATATATATATATATATATATATATATATATACACATATACATACACACACACA
>JAFVLL020038787.1:0-11989 GCA_021397915.2 Tor tambroides
CACACAGACACTTGAATATAGCGCACATTTTTCTAGGTTAACATTGGATTGAGCAGCCATGTAAAGTTGCTGTTGTTACTATTTCAGATGATAAGCCATATTTGAGGCCAATGAATGATAGGCGAGCGTTTGGATGTCCCGCCCGATGTATTGTATTTACATAGACCAGCCATTAATGATATGTCCGTCACAGACTGCGTGACTTCGCAACTTCCTGTGGATTTTAATTTTTTTTTTTCTGCTACTTTGGTCAAATTTTGGTCAACTAAGCCTCTTCTCGTCAACTAACCGTTAGTTGACTATTAGGGGGCAGCCCTAGTAAAAAATTTACACACATGACCAACAGCACTAACTAACTTACTAACTAACTAACTAACCAGTAAACAACCTACAATACTGTTTATTATAAGCAAGCACTGCAGTTTGAGGATTACGAATTTCTGTTTGTCTGTCAATGTTTTTTTATCATTCATCAACTGGAAAAAAAATCATTCCGAAAGTGATTCTAACGATAATTAGAATTAGATTTTTAAAAACTATATAAACGTTATCGTCCTTGGTGTGAAAGGGCCTTAACACTAAGCATTATTAATGCATCAGTGCAGGAGCGATAATAGCGTAGTGCGTCATGCCGTTGTTCCACTTCAGTTCAACAGAATTCACAAATAACGCCAACATTCATTATACGCGCGTATGTCCCACAAGACTTTGTTATGTAACTCCGACTGAGCCAGCAGTTGCCTACATTCCCTCCCGGAGAACTCCCTTTCTAGTACACACCTGGCATAAGGACTGCAAAAGATAGCTTTTGGCAATTTGCGAACAAACAAAACCTTTTGGGTGTGTGGGCGTATGACCTTGGGACACATGCCCATTTTCCAACTGGGTCAGCAGTTACCTTCACTTGCTACACAGAGCCTGTGCTCCTCTCCAGCACAAGAATCTCATGCCCGGGGTGGATGCCTTTCCCGTCTTCAGGCTGCACGTGGGAGGGGAAGCGTTTGTGCTTGTTTGCCGTGGGAGTGAGAGATTGATAATTCTTCTGGCACCTGTGACCTGCCTCGCTTTCTGCCGCTGCCAGCTGTCTGGTCACGTCACGGCCACATGAGGAAGATGCCCTGTGACAGAACAGCCAAGTTTTACAGCAAACACTGTTCTAGGCCGCTTATTCCACTCTGTGTTTCTGAAAAGCTCTTCAGCCATGCAACGTTATTGTGTACGTAGGTGCAGTTCTGGCTGTCATGAGTTCTGTCGGATGAAGCCAAGTCTCGTTTGGACCCCAAGCGCAGTTGAATCTTATTAGTTGTGCTTGACTCATGTGTCAGTAGACTGCTGGAGTAATGCCATTGAATCCCACCAGATCATTGAAATGCAGCTTCTGGTGTTATACGTCCAAGTACGCCTTGGACTCCAGGTGTCATGTTTTCATGTTCACTGAAGCGTCTAAAATTATGTAGCATTATTTGGGATGAACACAAAGCGACTGGACAAGACGCATTTGAGTATATACGCAACAAAGTTTGGTTGGTTGGTTGACTGATTGCACACAGTGGTTTAAATAGTTGTTTGAATAGGCTTTGTATTGTGCAGAATTGTAGTGTTCAACTTTCACACAAACATTTAAGCTGGTTTCAGCTGATCGATGATTATTGTAGTTCTTATTCACTGTAGTATGGGGAAGCTTGGACTATACTAAAATAATGTTCAAAATAGAAAAATAGATTATTGGAGTACGTTTTATAAGAAAATACTATTTTATTCTTTCTACTTTAAAATGTCATGTTTCATGTTAGGAATTTTTTGTGAAATGTGGTTTCCGATTTTCAGAAATAGTTTCTACAGCTATTTTCTTTTATCTGTGTTGAGCTAGATCCTGATAAAGCAGATTGTGTACAGGGTTATGACCAGTTTACACAAAGAACAATACCTATAATAAAGATAACTATGATGACAACTATATTATCGTCCACACTAACGCATGATAACACTGTTATAAGTACAGGGTGCAGCTTTGTCGTCTGCTACTTTTAAAGTTGCATGGATTCTGATTGGCTGTAAATGTTCATCAGCTGGAAAAAATCTCCCAGAAAATATTCCATTGATGTTGTTTCTCTGTATAGTTGTGATGTGGACTTATAGCTATCATTATAGTTATTGTCCTTGGTGTGAACAGGCCTTTAAAGTTAAAATGTAAAAACAATAACTGGCAGTCAAGTCATGAAGTCCATTCCATATAAGTGAATTGAGGACTCCAGTTTTCAGTATACAAATTATGTATTCAGTATGTATTCAGTGTACAGTATTCAGTATGTTTCAGTATACAAATACCATCTTTATTTAGCAAGTAAACTGCCCCACCATTCTTGTTATTCGTGTATTGACAAACAACTGCAGTTTTGACTGGTTAAATTGGGGCAAGTTTTGAACCAAATCTCTTGCATTCTGTAAGCAAATAGGGTAGATAAATCAAAAAGCTCAGCCCTCCTAAGGCTGAAATCATATAGCTTCCAGAAATTTGTTTATTGAATGTATATCTCTTCATTCAAAATAGTGAACTCTGCATTAGCTGCATTAGTCTTCCATGTTCCCTGTATCAGCTGCCCATAGGCTGCACATTGCCTGAGGAAAATCTGTAAAATGTACATGGGTGGTGATTTCAGAAGTCATAAGCTACCAGTTATTAGTGATCAATGAAGATGTCGAAAATAATAACTAGATAGATTTAAGATGAGAATAATAAACAATATGAATAGTAAACAGTGAGTTATTTTGATTGTAGTTTAGCCTTTTAAGATATGTCTTGAGTTTGAAAGTCCGTTCTTCGTCAAAGTGGATGACTTATGGTGAGCTAATTCTAGACAATTAATCACTTTGATCACTTCAAATAGATTTAGTCTACATGTTTCTAATCTTAGATAGAGGGCTGTTTGTTATAAATGTCTGAAATGATCTGTATCAGTGTGCATATAAAAAAATTCATTGTTCTTTTCTGCTTTTGTTGTTCTCACAATTACATTTAGACTAATTTACACACCAACAGACATATTGCCGATACAAGATAATGAATAAATCCTTTTTTTAAAATGCTTTTTAATGTTATTGTTTCACCTTAAATTGAAATAGAGTAGTAAATAGAATAGTAGTAAAATTAAAAATGGGGTCAGTAGATTATCTAAACGAGTCTGAAGGTGCAAGTCGTTAATTATGATGGTTTTAGTCAATGATTATTATAATAAATATTTTGTATCTTTAAATGTCTGCTGTTAATTTTATGCTGATTATATGCTAATGTATGACTTCAATGTTCATAATGTAAGCTTTGCACACCGACTGGCAATTATATTTGACACTTTTTTCTTTTCTTTTTTTTTTCTTTTTCTCGAACTAAGCACATTTTGAATCACACCAGCATAATGCAGATAATTTTTCTTCTAAACTATAGCATTCCTGCACACTAGATGTCTTGTTTGAAGTCCACTGCAAGCAGTCAAACTGTTCTACCTCTAAATCCACAAGCTTACGAATACCATTGTGTTTGGAGGTTATTCTCATTCTGAATGGGAATAAGGGAAAGTCAGAAATGAAGCTGAAGAACTATAAGTGAACTGGCTGAAGGATCACATTTTTCCATAAGCTCCTTATACTACCTCCAACCTCACAGCTCGGCTATTTAATTGTTTTCTATTATCTGCTGAGGAACATTCCCATGGGCACTGTGTGCTGTCAGTATATGCGATAGTTTAGCTGATTGATTCTTTGACACCAATGGAGTGGCAGATTTGTACTTTCTTTCATGTTAATAGTTTATTTTATGATCTAAAATGATGGCATTGCTTAAGTTTGAAATTTTTTGGAAGTGATATTTTGAAAATGTCTATCTTTCACTGACTGCACAAAACTTGTTTTCTCATAGAAACACTGGGATGGTCTTAAATGTCTTCTACTACATGGTTCAGAGTCTGCAGGTGATCTCAAAAGGTAACTGTATATGTGGTTCTAGTAGATATACATCTTCATATACATTTACATCTGAAACGCACTATTAGGATACTGATTTTACACACCAAAAATTTTAGGGACGTACAAATCTTTACAAGATTTTCAAGATTTTTTAAGATTAGGTTCATAATATTAAAGTCATGGAATTTATATTGTGTTTAATCAGTGAGATGATTTAAATATGTTCAATAACAGTTATGTAAGCATTTAACCTTATTTGACGTTTATCATTTTTATTCTGTGCTGTGTTTTCTAAAATATTCAGTTAATTTCAAGCAATTTCATTACTTTAAAAGACTTTAATTATTACTTGAATTACAATTTTGAATCAATTAATAGTTGCTTAATTGTGTATTTTGTGTATTTTATGTTTTTTTTTAAATTCTCAAAAATATCTAGGCCTATGTAATAGTGGTAATAAAACCATACAATATTTTTGTAATTTAAATATAATGGAATTCATTAAGATGTTTACATTAAGCTGCACATTTAGAATTGCTTTTACATTTTAGATGCAGTTAGTACATCCATATTTTACATTATAGCAAATGCATACATAAACTTTACAAATGATACTAATATGATCATGTTGCAGTGACTTGCCTTGATCTATTGTATAATAATGAAGTTACTATATGAGAGTTAACAAAGGTTTGTGTATATGAAATACAATCATTCTCAAACGAATCATCTAGATGTATCATACAGGGTTATTAATGTTAACTAAAACTAAAACCGTAAAAATAGTTTTATTACTTGATAAAAATATAAAGGTTCATAACATTACGGATGAACCACTGATGTCACATGGACTATTTTAACGATGTCCTTACTACCTTTCTGGGTCTTGACCATGGTAGTTCCCTTGCTGTCTATGGAGGGTCAGAAAGCTCTCAGATTTCATCAAAAATCTTAATTTGTGTTCTGAAGATGAACAAAGGTCTTACGGCTTTGGAACGACATTAGGGTGAGTAATTAATGACAGAGTTTTCATTTTTGGGTGAACTATCCCTTTACGGAACACGGGCCTGAAAACTCTCACGATCAAACCCCTCCTGCTATTTTGGACGCAGACAATGTCTTTTTTCACAGACACAGAAAACAAAACCTCAGTGTTTTACAATGCTTGAATTGGACAGTTTGCTGTCACTTAAATCTACAGTGGCCATCTCAGTACGTGCCAAAGACTATTGTCTTTAAACCTCGATGACAGCACATCTCAAAAAGAAACACGACTCCATTCTGTCTTCTCGAGCACATCAAAGACCCTTATCAAAGGAGCTCTCGTACACCTTCTCAGAGAAACAATGGAAATTAGGCAACAGGCACCATGAGAATTACAGTGATTGCTTAAGAATGTGTGTCTCTGTTTTTTTCCCCTGAAAATAGAAGAGGAAGCAATTAAATCGCAAATGACTGTGTCTTCTTTTGTTACTAAAACATCAGTCCAATTCCCTCAAAGGCACAAATAATGTTATATTATTGATATATTAATAACTCCTGTTTGCGGTGAAGTGAATTTGGCTTGTCGAATGTTTTTCTGTACAGTAATGCTGCATTAAACAGATTCAGTTCCACAGTGGAAGAACTCCATGTTCCTATTTCACACCCTGTTTGACAGTCTTAATGGCAGAATAGGTTTCCTGTACTTTGTGTACCATCGCAGCCTGTCCTTAGCCTCAGGCATCAGAAATACCGTCACACACTCAGGGGCACGATAACCGCCCTACCTGCGCAATAGAGACGCTTCCTTAGTGGCTGATGCTCCCTTCTTGCCTTCATTAAAGCACAGTCATACATCTTCCACACGCATCTGTGGTGTGCAGGGAGCTATGCCTTCATCCGGAGAAGCTCCCTGACATGCACACTGTATCATCTGTGGCAACCTATCAGCACTGGGCTAACCTTTCTAATGCTGATTTAGAGGGAGATCTAATGGGCTGGGGAAAGGTGCGGATGATATGCCCCCCCCCCCGAACAAAAGAGCCCGTTAAGATCTCTTGTTCTCTGTGAGATGCACTATGAACCGTCAATGACAAGACTCCTGCACCCTCCTTCCACTGTTGCTATAAGAGATCCACCAACTAAGGGCCTTGATCAATTAGTCAGTTTCTCAACTGTGGCCTGCAATTAGTGGCATGATTCTCTGCCACCGCTAACTACCATTCCCAAAGCAGGAATTAAGAAAGTAGTTTTTTTATCATTAGTAGAGACATCTATAAATGTGTTTGTTTACTTTATATTTACAAGTAAAAGTTAAAATATATACACTACTGTTCAAAAGTAAGTAGGTGGGCTCAGTAAGAATTTATTTATTTTTTTAAAAAGAAGTCCCTTATTCTCATCAAGGTTGTATTTATTTGAAACTGTAAAGTCCATAATATTCTGAAATATTATTACAATTTAAGTCAACCGTTTTCTATTTGAAAATATTTAAGTGTAATTTATTCCTGTGATGCAAAGCTGAATTTTCATCAGCTGCCATTACTCCAGTCTTCAGTGTCACATGATCCTTCAGAAATCATTCTAATATGCTGAAATTTGATGCTCAAGAAAGATTTCTTATTAATAACAGTGTTTAAAGGAAACTGTGACATTTGCCCCCCAGAATTCTTTGATAAATAAAAAGTTTGAAAGAAAAACACTTATTTGAAATTTGATCAGTTTAATGCATCCTTGCTAAATAAATGTTTTTAAAACTTTTGAACCAAATATTTTTGACTAAACTTTTGAACGGTAGTGTAAATATGCAAGTTTTTCACCAAATTTCAACAAAATGCACAGTTCAAACTGGAGTACACTGGAACTTTATTAAAAAAAAAGTCCAGATTACACTTCTAGATAAACTTCCTGTTTATTTTATACTGAACCAGTTATTTTAAATGTAAAGGAGTAGAGATGAAATGGTATGAAAATTTCTTATCACAATTATAGGGACCAAAATTATCACGGTATTGTTAAAATGTGCTGGAAATGTTCAAAAATTACTCACAAACATTGTTTCACCAAGTGAAAAAATGTTCAAATAAGGCTTTGAGAAAGTGTCATAAAATGGTAAACCTCACATTTCAGCCTTTAAATAAAGAAAAGGGTATTAACCGATTCAAAATTTACAGCAGGGCATGCAAATTCAGTCTGTTTTTTTGGCCAGACAAAAACTGCACACAGGCTGAATGTAAATGTAACTCCACCCTCTGACACTAGGAGGCACTTATGGAACAGCAGAATTAAAGCTGTTTCCCCGTGACCTCCGTGGACAAAGCAGCATTGCGATTTAAGAATAGTTCGTTATTAGGTATTACATGGCGAAGTTGAAAGCAAAATGCTTTCTGAAGACAGTCAGAACCTGCAAGGGTACTTTCATTTAATGAATTTGTATAATTACCTTAGCACTCTTTTAAAACCTCCCAGCTTTCTGGCAGGTTTTCTCACAAAACGAAACTATTCTGTGTGCTGTGAACATGTAAGACTGTTAACGTTACTTAAAACTGTGTATGCTGGACAGCATTTATTTATCCTCAGTTGTTCAAACTGCAGTAATTGAATATGGTTTTAATGATAATTAAAATATGAAACGATAATACTAACTATGGGTAAATTTATCATGATTTATCGTCAATCGTTTCATCCCTGTATTTTGAGGCTCTAAAATGTAAACTATAGACAGTAGACAGTTACTACTACTATTAATTACTATTGGTAGGGATAATTCAATAATTCCAAAAAAAAAAAAAAAAATTAGAGCAAGTGAGAACCACACAAATCTGTGCTTATATACAGACATTTGATCTAAGGAAAATCTGAGTGTGTTGGGGGATGCTAGATTGGAGAGATCTCTGGGTTCAAACAGAATATAGATTGGTGTACAAAAGCATTGGTCCCCAGTGATCTGGTGCCACATGTTGCTTCCCAAATACCTTTCTAGCCCATGAATGCAGCCAGTGTCAGGGGGAACATGAGGATTGTGGTAATTTAAACAATCTGTTCCCATGGCCTGCAATGGAAGGAGGTTCCAAGTCTTGCTGGTGTGTTTGAGGTCAGAACCCAGGTAGGATGTCTTCTGTTTCTTTGAGCTCTATTAGGGCTCTGCAGGCCTCTGTCTGATGAGCTGAAACCCTGGTCTGGTTAAGTCTTGGCCTGCTTGTCTGAGTGGGTCCTTAGGAGTTTCCACTGCTGTCATTTGCTATCTCTCTTGAATCGACAATGCTCCTTCAGCATTCCTTCATCTTAGAGATGGAGTCATGTAGACCAAAAAATCTCTGTCTTATGAATCAAGTGAGTACCTTTGAATTTTCTAGCAATGCTATGTCATTAAGTCAAACCCATCTTGATACAGGAAGATGTCACAGTGTTCTCCAAAGCTTATCATTTGAAAGGTATATTTTATACAACTTAATGTGTGGATCCAGGTAACTGTTTTTGATTGTGAGTCTCCATACTGCAGTTTAAACTTGCATTGCCAAGACAGACTCACTTTTTTGTGACTCACCTCTGAAAGTAAGGAAAAAAAAAAAAAAATTCTGGTATGCTTAGCGTATAAATGAAGAAAAAAACCTTCAGTCTACACTATTTATGTAGTTAAGTTTTCTTTGATAAACTGCTGTAATTCATTTCATTGTAAACTGCTGCAGCTTTGTATTTTTTCTTGATGAATAAGGAAAAAACTTTATGAACTTTTTTCTAAGTAGGTCTATATTCTGTTACTTTCTGTTATATTTGTTAACATTAGTTAACTACATGACCTTGCAGTAAACAATACTTTTGCAAAGAAAGGTTAATAAATTCTCTAAAAATCCATATTGTTAGTTTATGATAGTTGTTGCTGTAACTAATGTTAAAATAAAATCTTATAATGTTACCAGACATTTGAGTCATGCACAGGAAAATGTCTGTTCTGAATTTTGATAATGTAAATGCACAGCTAGGGTGACTTGAAGTTTTTAACTTTGGGTCACCAAACTTGGTCCTGGAGGGCTGGTGTTCTATAGAGTTTAGAGCCAACCCTAATCAAACACACCTGAACTTAGTTAATCAAGGTCTCGCTACTAGGCGCAGTGGTTCCCAACCATGTTCCTGGAGGCCCCCCAACACTGCATGTTTTCCATGTCTCCTTAATCAAACACATCTGATTCAGATCATCAGCTCATTAGTAGAGACTCCAAGACCTGAAATGGGTGTGTCAGACAAAGGAGAGATGCAAAATGTGCAGTGTTGGGGGGCCTCCAGGAACATGGTTGGGAACCACAGTACTAGGGTATACTTCCAGGCAGGTGTGTTGTAGAGTGCAACACTGGAAATTTATTTTTATTTTTTTTAAAACTACTTAATTTTTACTTTAAATTTTTGCAGTAAATGGTAGATATTGTTTCTACATATAAACATCATCTTTAAATCAATTATTTTATATTTCTTCATTGTTAATTCAATGTCGCTTGCAGTTTCATGAGATTGTAATTGTTTCATTAAAGCTGTCAAGTACACAGTCTTGAATCTTTTTTTTGCTTCAAATCAAATGTAATGTTGAGATTCTGCTTGTAGATGGTTGGTTTGGGTCATGGCTTATAATACTTTAAAGGGGACATAACACACACGGTTTCGCCCAATTTCATGTTAATCTTGAGTACCTATAGAGTAGTATTGCATCCTTCATATCTCCAAAGAGTCTTTAGTTTTATCATATTATTAACGAAAGTTACAGCTTTACAATCCTCTCCGAAAACAGCCGAGCTCCTGGAGGCGCGCCGTAACAAGAGTCATGAGAACTTGCTTGCCGATTGCCAACAAAACAGAAATTTGATGCAGTTTTACTTACCACCTGCGGTTCCGAATCATGACCGGGATCTTTTGTCGCTGGGACCGCTCCATCTTTCAGTGTCAAACGATGTGCAAATCCAGTGTCAAACTGGGCCTTGTTTATAAAACATTCATCACTGAAATAACGGGAACAACAAACAAACAAACACACTTGTGAAACTCCGTTGCTGCTCTGGAAAAACCAACTGCATCCACTGTTTCCCTTACAAACCACAACACACTTCTTTGGAGACATTCTTTTCGCAAGTCCTGTGGAACGCTGCTGATGACATTAATGGGTGCACACCATAGACTGTAAAAAAAAACAAAAAACAAAAAAAAAACATGGACGTAGTGTCTGTGACATCACTCACAGGTTTCCAAAGCGCATTTTTGAAGCCTAAAGTGGGCGGAGCCGACCACCGCCGTCTTGGCAGCGCGTCACCCCCGGATAATCGAAAATGGGCGAAAGGGTGGGACATGGGTGAAGCTGAGGTGATAAAACCACGCCCGCCTCACTCAGGAGTGACAGCAGTGCTGCCGTGCAAAGACAAAAAAAAACATAACTTCGTTTTTGGGCGAAAATGAGTTATTGATAATTTTGGGGCATTCATGACCTCCTTTATCATGTTTATTAGTATCTTGGAGAAAAGCCCAGGAGAAACCAAGGCAGAACACAGTAAAGTTAGCCTATAACATCAGTTATCGCTCTTTGACTTTGTTTTGGAGCGCTCAAATTAAGTACGGTGCCCTGCCTTTGTTTAGCCGTTCATCAATATTACTGTGCTAGCCTGGAGTTATACAGTATTCTGCTGTTGTTTTACTGTCCATTAAAATCTGCCGCTTTTAAATTATGGTGTAACTTGTGTACTTAGATCGTGATCTAACAAACTGAAACAAGCAAGGACTAGATTACTTTGCAACAATAATTAATCGTAAATAATCTTTAAAGTTTTTTTCTTTTTTCCTTTTTATAATGCAGAGATTATTCACTCAGTGCCAGCTGTCAGTCTGGGGCTGCACACTTCTGCATGTGTGAGGACTCGAATGCCGTGACAGCGTAGCATATCACACATAAAACCAGTAACAGTTCGCAATTAAATCCTTTTCCTACCTTTTCTTGTAACTCGATACAATCCATTGCAATGAACGTCATCGGAGATCTTTAATTACAATCATTCTGAGCATTATTCCTGCTGGCGTTCATATCAATCCATAAGTCGTTCTTATAGGTTAGGCCATTTTCATTCGATGGAAAAACAATAGGCTAAGTATGTCTAGCATCCTTTAATGTTAGCGAACATTGCAAATAAATTGGTTGCAAAACGGTATCCACTCACATTTAACTTTTTGGTTGTTACGGTAAAAAAAAATTGAATCACATCACTATATCTAGTGATCATTGGCTATATCATAACATATGTTATGATATAGCCAATGATCACTAGATTTTATACTGATGTTACTATAATAATTATTTAAATAGTGACTGGCCTTTTGCCTTATCTCAGTTTTGCAGACAGTGCAAAGTAGTGTTGCTTTCGTCAACGAAAATTATGACTAAATATCGTCGTCAATGAACCTTTATCATGTGACGAAAACGAGACGAGACGCAACGTAAATGCTGGTCATGTGACAATGACTATAATTAAATGTACAATGCAATATTGTTGACGAATAAAAACGAGACTAAATGTGGTTTACAAAATAAAAACCATTCTAAAATGTCTCTTCATTTTCGTTGACAAAAACGAGACGAAACGTTATAACGTTATTTCGTCTCATTTAGTTGCGTTATTATTATTATTTTGCAGTATTTCTGTTTCCTGTGTCTCACTTCAGCGGCTGCATCAAGGTCGCACTGCGCAGATGCAGGCAACGTCACTTCCTCAAGCCCCACTCGTGGCATTATTTAGAAGATGACAACAAACAAAGTACCGATGGCTGGCCGGCCTGCCGGGGTTCGTCTTTGGGAGAAAATTTATGTGTGTGTACTTCTAACATGTTTGGTTGGTAAAATAAATGTTGTAAATTCAATTCAGAGCGTCTTCCGTGTCTGGAATGGATGTATTCTTGAGTCTATAAGGTAACAATAATATAAGAAGATAACCTTGTTTGAAATGGGTTTGGCTAAAAGAAAATTTTGGTTTCGTCTATACTACTAGGTATTTATACTATATTGACTGGGTTAAATAGA